>QANZ01013646.1:19735-82157 GCA_003254925.1 Chamaecrista fasciculata
TTTTTTTTTTTTTGCCTGAATAAACTTCAAGATACTAGTTGAAACTTGAAAGAACTAATTGATTCATATATAGTTTCATTATTTCATACCCTCGACTGGCTTCGAATGATATATTATAATACAGTAAAAGTTGGGTGCTGAAAGGAAAGCTGTACAATCATGCATGCATGCGATTTCATGTTGTGTCATACTCATAAATCGTAACCCCGCACTTAATTTTAGTGTCTACATTTTAATTATGTCAAATAATTTTGTTTTCATGAATCATATTGGCTATCTCATTTATTCATTTTAATGGTTTAAACAAAAATTAATTTTATTTGAGTAAGGACGAGATGATAAAATTTTTCTACATTCCAAAGTTTCAAGCATGAAACATTTTTTAAACTGAATCAACTGGTTAAACTGGATTCCCTAGTCACGCATTTGGTGATTATATATGTTAAGTTTTCATTTGTCCCTGATTAATTATAGGGTTTTATTTGAGCCAATTATTTATTTAATTTTATGATAATAACTAGCTATTATGGAATATTTGCTGTGTCTTCTTGAATCAGTTCACGGGTATACAGTATACCTAGATAGCTAGCTGACGCCCTAGCAAGTTGGGGATTGATCTTCGATCGATGGCCATGTTGATGATCAAACTGGGAATCAAAATGTTTATTTTATAAATATGTCAGTACGAATAAGAAAATCATTGAGAGTTATAGCATTCTATAGTTCTGATATATTTTTGTATGCTGAATTATACTTTAATTTGAGATCTAATCTATATTGTATGTACATGTTATTGGTTAAAAAGTATTTTGTACTTATTTTAAAATAAGAATATAAATTTTGGTAATTGAATTATATAAATCAGGCCAAAGTCCTATTTTGGTCCCTCAGTTATGCTCCTTTTTCCAAATAGGTCCCCCAGTTATTTTTTGTTCCATATTGGTCCCCCAGTTATGCAAAACTTGAAAAAGTTGGTCCCTCTAACGTTTTCCATCCATTTTTCTGTTAAAAAAAGAGAAAAAATAAACTTTCATCCCCAAAAGTTTTATTTTCTTATATTAAGGTCCTTTTCTTTTGATAATAGGATCAAAACATATAAGAAAATGAAGTAAATTTAGATTTTAAGTGAATTTACCCAAAAACACAAAATAAATCTCTCTCTCTCTGATTCCCCCCCTCTCTCTCTCTCTCTCTCTCTCTCTCTCTCTCTCGCTGCTCACGACCCAGCTCACACCAAACCTGCTCCGCCGGAAAACCTGCCCAGAAACCGCCGCCGATCTGGTCTGTGCAAAGCCCGCCGCGAAACACCGCTCCGATGCACAACTTCGCCGTGAAAAACGAGTCACGTCCACTGTTCGCGCACTCCGTCAAATCTGCCGCGAACCGAAGCGAACCGTCGGGAATCAGAGAGAGAGAGCGAGAGAGAGAGAGAGAGGGAATCAGAGAGAGAGAGATTTATTTTGTGTTTTTGGGTAAATTCACTTAAAATCTTAATTTACTTCATTTTCTTATGTTTTGATCCTATTATAAAAAGAAAATGACCTTAATATAAGAAAATAAAACTTTTGGGGATGAAAGTTTATTTTTCCTCTTTTTTTAACGGAAAAATGGATGGAAAACGTTAGAGGGACCAACTTTTTCAAGTTTTGCATAACTGGGGGACCAATATGGAACCAAAAATAACTGGGGGACCTATTTGAAACAAAGAGCATAACTGGGCGACCAAAATAGGACTTTGGCCTATAAATTATCTATCTAATCTATATTATATGTAAGATTATCTCATGTTTGATTAACCCTTAATAAGGTAATTATTTGAATTGGTATATAGTTTTTTAATTTAATCATCTAACTATGCAATTAAACTTTATTTAGTTGTTTTTATTAAAAGTATTAATCCAGTTTC
This sequence comes from Chamaecrista fasciculata, assembly GCA_003254925.1. Classification (NCBI taxonomy): domain Eukaryota; kingdom Viridiplantae; phylum Streptophyta; class Magnoliopsida; order Fabales; family Fabaceae; genus Chamaecrista; species Chamaecrista fasciculata. Next base: position 21,642 of record QANZ01013646.1, read on the forward strand.
AATTGTAATAAGATTTTTCAACATTTGCATAGAGAGAACATTCATAGCAAGAATGAAAAGATAAAGAGAAAGAGGGTCTCAGGCCAAACAAAACAAAAATGAGAAAGAGGGTCTCCTTGGCGGATGTCCTAGGAAAAATTAGTTTCGTTTTGAATATTCCTATTCACAAACCCTGCAATTTTAAATAGATAAATCTTCATATTTAAACTTATTCTATTTTTAATTTACATGTATATATGTATATTTAATGAATAAAATTTTACCAATACCCATTTAAATATGGGTATTTTGATAATTCATGCAAATATCTTGAAAGAATTTATTAACAAATTCGAGTTTCAACGAGATCATAATTCTCACTTGTAAATTTTGTGATCTTATTAACTAATGTTTTGTTTTCTTTTTTCACATGTATATTTTGTTTAAGGTAATTCTGTTCAATATATTATTGAATATTAAATATGAATATATATATTTTTTCATCAAAGATTCAAACACAATTTTACAACATTATCAAGACTAATCCCTCTCTCTCGATATAGTGTTAACACATTTCATTGGTTTATTCTTAGTTCTTACCTCTCTCCCCAACAAGCATTTTCATCATTTGTCCGCTAATATTATATTGTCTTGAGTAGCGTTCGGGCTTAACCAATTTGTCCCAATATTAATGGGTATATGATGGATAGATACATTTTAATATCCAATTCTAATGTTGAGATATTGAGTATTTTTGGTTATATGATTAGGCTAGAGTACCATGAACTATTTGACCCATAAATAAGTGTTGTACTTTTGTTTTCTCAAGAAGACCCATAAATAAGTTCAGACGACCTCTGTTGGTAAATAATGAAATCTTGTTTAATGGGCTGAAGGGTCCTATAACAATGAGAAAGTTCTTCAAACAAAAATATATTCAATAAAAATTATTGATTCAAAGACTTTACCTACAAATATTGAATCTGACGACCAGTGACGATCATCATTTAATGAACTTAACTAAATTTAGTTCTAAAATATGAAGCCCCCTATAATTTCTTTTTTCTAAAAAAAATTACTTTTTGATTCTTGAACTTACGTAGAATTAACTCTCTGGATATAAAATCAAAATATATAATTCTGTTCTTGAACTATTATAATTGACAACGGTTTAATCATTGAATCAAATTCAGGGATTAAAATAAAAATTTAATACAAATTTAGTGACAAAAAAGTGTTAAGTTTGTACAAATAAAATAATATAAAATTATAAAATTAGCTTATATTTAAAGACTAAATCATCACTAAAAATTAAATAATTGACAATTAAAATATTTTAAGGACTAAATTGTCTATTTCAATTATTTAGAGATTGATTAATTGATTTATTAATAAATTTAAGGATGAAATAATAATTTTTAAAAACGTTTTTTTGGTTAATTAACCCGAAAAAATTATCTAGATTTTAGAGTACTCCATATTGAAAAAAAAAATAAGAAAAGATGCATTGAATTGAATTTTCACCTGCACGTGAAAGGGATTTGAAAGAAAAAGATCACTTTTTTTTTGGCCAAACTAAGGAAAAAAAAATCACTTGCCGCAACATATTTATCATCTTCGCTATATAATAGATTTATACACCAACTTCATATTTTGCTCTCTTTTCTCCAATCTCCTATATGGGCATCATGTTCACATGCATCATTTATGTACTAATCAGAAATAAAGATCGATGTTGTACGCGATAGCCCATAGATATATATACTCATTGTAAGAAACAGTTCAGCTTTCTTTTTATAATGTGATAGAAAAAATATCTGTCTTCAATAATACATATTCAATTTTTTTATGTTGCTGTTTTTGACTGGGTAAACAAGTTTTCTGACATCGGTGGCATAGAATATAGTCATACAGATAAGAATAAAGCTGTAATAAGATGACGCGTCCTTGACGTGGCACCACCGTTTTTTACTTGATCTTATTATATTTTATACAAAATCAAAATGTTTGATAAAATTTTCCTCATTTTTTATGTTCCTCACCTGAACAAACAAGAACTAGTTTTTGTCACCCTATAAATAAATACCGTGCCTCAATTTAATTCAGTCAAACTCTTCAACTAGCCTTATTTTAGTGTCCATATTCTCATTCTGAGCTCTTGAGTCTTGAATATGACGATCACGGTGGCGCCGACCGTCGTGGACGGATGTCTTACGGTGAGGGGCAAGGTGGTTTTGACTCAAGTCCCCGGAAACATCATGGTTTCTCCGACCGGCGAAACAAACTCGGGTTTCTTGGGTGCAACTTCTACAATTTCAGCTTCTCGTCATGTTTTCACTCTTGGAATTCTCCAGTACATCTCTCTTCTCTTTCCTTTCGCTACTAGAATCTTCCACAGATACTAATGAATAAAGATTTGAGTGGGATTAATTTTTTTGGAATTGCAGGGGATATAGGTTTTTGTCTCTGTTCAGATTCAAGATTTGGTGGATGATACCGCGATTGGGGAAATTTGCTAGTGAAATTCCCATGGAAACTCAATTTTTGCTGTTAGAAGCAAAGGAAGAATGTGCTTTGCAGGACGATGAGTTATTATCCTCTGAATCTCAGGATTCAATTAATAATAGTTTCTACATTCTGTTCTTGCCTCTCTTGGAAGGACAGTTTCGCTCTACTTTGCAAGGAACTCCTTCTAATCAGCTTCAATTCTGCATTGAAAGTGGTTCGTTTATACTCTACACGTTTCCCTTTATTCCTATATATATAGAGAGAGAGGGAGTAAACTAACAATTTCGTCCTTTAAAGATCACCGAGTTAACAACTCAATCCCTGAAAGATTGGAATGTACAATTTAGTCCCTGAAATAGCAAAACGGTATACTAATTAGTCCTTTTCATGTGGACTATAAAAGTATACCATTTTAATCTTTGAGGGACTAAAAAATATACCGTTTTGATATTTCAGGGACTAAATTGTACATTTCAATTTTTCAAGGATCAAGTGGTCAGCTCTTTCAGGGACCAAATTGTTAGTTTACTCTATATATATATCAAAGAGCAAGTTCAGGGGATTCTGCTTACATGTCTCTTACTATGTAATACTGAATGATACACTTTTCATTGTTCTAGGAGATTCTGATGTCCGAGCTTCCCAATTCCTAGAAGCAGTTTTTGTGAATTCTGGGGACAATCCATATGAGCTAATTAAGGATTCCATCAAGTACATATGTTGTTCCTTCTTTATCTACAGTTCCCTTATGTTTTTTTTGGTGATACAGTTCCCTTATTTTTTTATCTCAAGATTCAGGACTATATATAAATAAATGCACCTACATTAACATTATAATATATGAAGGGTATTGGAGAAATGCAAAGGCACTTTCTGTCATCTTGAGAACAAAAAGACCCCTGCACATCTTGACTGGTTTGGATGGTGCACTTGGGATGCCTTTTACACTGATGTCACTCCACAAGGAATCAAAGACGGTCTTCAAAGGTACTTACATATATACATTATCAACAAACTTCAACATATACAATGATTCTTTTTTTTTTTTTTTTTTTTTTTTTTTTTTTTTTTTTNTTTTTTTTTTTTCATTTTTCAATGTTGAGGATGTGAAATGAAAATGATGGAAATACCTTCGATTCTACAGTTTCTCAGAAGGAGGTTGCTCACCCAAGTTTCTGATCATTGATGATGGATGGCAAGAGACAGTAAATGAGTTCTGCAAAGAGGGCCAACCTCTTGTTGAAGGAACTCAGTAAGTACCTGATTTTCCTTCTGATTTCCCCTTTTTTTCTTTGGTAAAAATTATGGATGTCCTTTGCCTATATGTTTTAATGATTTAGACGAAGAGTAATCTAATTCGAGCTTGGTAGGTCTAAAAGGCATTCTTAAGTCTTGAGTCTAAGATTCTTGGTTAAGTTAGATTAATCCTCAACCAGTTGATTCACGTAGTTGGTGGCTGTCTGATTTCCTCAATTTATTTGTCCTTGTGCTAAGTTTTAACCTCCATTTATTTAACAATGCTTTATAGGTTTGCCACTAGACTAACGGATATCAGAGAAAATAGCAAGTTCAGGAGCACAACCTCAAACAGTTCATGCAACAATCTCCATGATTTTGTTGATTCTATCAAGGACAACTTCGGACTAAAGTAAGCAATATGGTATTTCAAGATGGAAACTCGTATATATGTGGCATGCTTAATCCTATCTAATCAGAAATTGAGATTAGCGAGAAGAATTAATGACTATATATTATTCTGCAGGTACATATATATGTGGCATGCTTTAGCTGGATATTGGGGAGGGGTGTTGCCATCATCAGAAGCAATGAAGAAATATAACCCAAAACTTGCATATTCAGTACAATCACCTGGTGTCACAGGAAATCTTAGAGATATAGCCATGGATAGTTTGGAAAAATATGGGGTAGGAATCATAGACCCAGAAAAAATCTATGATTTTTACAATGATTATCATAGTTATCTTGCAAGCTGTGGTGTGGATGGAGTCAAAGTAGATGTCCAGAATCTGATAGAAACCTTGGGTTCTGGCTATGGTGGACGAGTCTCATTGACCAAAAAATACCAAGAAGCACTGGAGCAATCTATAGCAAGGAACTTCAAGGATAATAATAACCTTATTTGCTGCATGTCACATAATTCAGACTCCATTTTCAGGTTTGCCAGTTTTCTTACATTATTCTCAGCAGATAATTAATTAAATGTCTAGATTCTTCAGAATGCTGGTTTTGACAAGTGATGTCTTGTTTATTCAGTTCAAAGAAGAGTGCAGTGGCAAGAGCATCAGAGGATTTCATGCCAAGAGAACCAGCATTCCAAACCTTACACATTGCCTCTGTTGCTTTTAATAGTCTTCTTCTTGGGGAGATTGTTGTGCCAGATTGGGACATGTTCCATGTAAGATGTCTCATAGACATAGTCATGTCATTCTTAAAATCCTAGAAATGTTACACATTGTAGAATCTGATTATGAAATGTGGAATCTGTTTGTTTTCTATTTCAGAGTAAGCATGAAACAGCCGAGTTCCATGGTGCTGCAAGAGCAGTAGGTGGTTGTGCAGTATATGTAAGGTAAGGAATTATAGAAAAGAATAAATTAATTATTTGGTCCTTGAATGATGACATTGACAAATGTCTCAATTTAACCAAAGACGAAATTATATGACTTAGTATCTAAAAAATATAATTACAATCAATTTAATCTTTTTGTTAGAATGCCAATCGAGATTTAATAAATAATTTGATGTAGTTTTATATTTTGTTAAAATTACGAAAAGCAATTGAAGTTAAAAACTCATGTGTCTTTTAGGGATCAAATTATTAGTTTACTCAAAAACTTACTTACAACTTTACAAGCTTCCGTTGGTCTCAAAGGTTCTAATTCCAGAAGTTTAAGCTTTTAAAGTGAAAGTATTTTATTGGAATTTCTAACATGATTTTATGCTTTATTGGAATACACATCTTACCATATTTCAATATATGATAGTGACAAGCCTGGAAGTCATGATTTTAAAATCCTCAAGAAATTGGTACTGCCTGATGGATCAATCTTAAGAGCAAGATATGCGGGTCGTCCCACTAGAGATTGTTTGTTTGAAGATCCTGTCATGGATGGTAGAAGGTAACACATAAGTTTACTTTCCTTTTTTTTTTTTTCCTAATCTGATTCTGAGATTAAACAGAATTCTCAGATCTCTATTTCACTAAAATAACAGTCATGTTATATGACATTGACATTCCTGCAGTTTGCTAAAGATTTGGAACTTGAATAAGTTCACTGGCGTGATGGGTGTCTTCAATTGCCAAGGAGCAGGAAGCTGGCCAATGAAATCAAAGGAAACAACACCCACTCACATAAGAATCTCAGGGAAAGTGAAGCCAATGGATGTTGAATTCCTTGAGGATGTTGCAGGTGAAAATTGGAATGGAGATTGTGCAGTATATGCCTTCAATTCAGGTACAAATTACAATAAAAATAAGGTTGTCAAATGGGTGGGTTAAGTTGATAGATATAACCATGGTTTGTTTCAACCCAACCCAAATATTAGTGGGTCGGTTTCTGACTCAACCCATCTTCAACTCTATCATGTCACATTATTATAAGGCTCTGGTTCTTTGCTTCGGGCGGGTTTGGTTCCGGGCCAGTCCACTCAAACCGGCCTATTTATAACCCTAAATCCATTTAATAACTAACTGGGGCTACTCTATTACACTGCAGGTGAGCTTTCCAAGTTGGCATTGACAGGAAAACTAGAAGTATCCTTGGAGACTCTTGAATGTGAAATATTTACAGTGTCTCCAGTAAGGGTGAGTAAAGTATCCTAACATTATATAAAACCTATGAAATTTCTTGATTGTTCATTCCTTAGTACAAATTCTAAGTCGTTAACTTGTGTGTGAGCAGGTGTTTGGTGATGATGTCCAATTTGCACCATTAGGATTGCTTGACATGTACAATTCAGGAGGGGCAGTGGAAGCTGTGGAGTCCACCATGAATGTTAATTCAGAGTGCATAATAAAAATCAAAGCAAGAGGGATTGGTCGTTTTGGAGCATTCTCAAGCATAAGGCCAAAACGTTGTATGGTGGATATGAAGGAGGAGGAGTTCTTTTACAATGCAAAGGATAAAATGTTGATAGTGAAATTTGAAGGCGAAGGCAATTTAAGGGATATTGAGTTTGTATATTGAGGTTTGTGTTTAAGTGAATTAAGAGCCAATGTTGATTGTTGATCCGATTCTTCATCATTGTTCTTGTTAGAGAATTTGAGAGTATGAGAGAGATAACATAAAGGTTTTGAAGGGGGAGTGAACATTATCATTGAAGAGTGATTATGTAAAGTAACACACAAAATGAAGTATAAAGAAGGATAAAAAATTTATGTTATAAGCTTTGTTATGTCATAAAAGAGACTGCTTTATTTTCCTCAGTCAGTACTATTTACTATTTATTAGCATAGAGAATTCATAAGATATATATACTCACAACTTTTCTCACAGTTCTGTTTTTCTTACGAAAATGTGAATAGAAATGAACTATAGATTTTAGTGATTGAACATGATATTGACAATGCAGAATTGCAGATAATAGCTCACTGTCTCACACTATTATCCAGAACTGTCAGTAAAACAACAGAATATAAGAGAAGATAATTCTGTTAAAAAATTTAGGTCCAAACATCAAATTGGTCTCAAATGGATGGTGTAGATTTCAAATTGATCCTAAATTTTTCATTTGTTTGAGTACTTTCTATATTCAGTTCAAGTCGTCAACAAACGAGATTTAATCAAGTCTTGAAAAATTAATCGCTCGTTTCATAGTCAAATAGTAAGTGAGGTTAGTTATCCCTCTCTTATTTCGTGTCCAAATATGAAGAGTTCAAAACTATATGTTAAGTCTTGAAAAGTTTTTTCTCTGTTCAATTTAGGTCATTAGCAAATGAAGTTAAATCTCATCTCGAAAGTAAGTTTGGACCAATTTGAGAAATTTCGGCAGCATGTAAGACCAATTTAAAACAAATGAAATATTTAAGACCAATTTAAAACCTATCCCATATGGGATCAATTTGAGGTTTTGACCCAAAATCAGTTCTTATCAATTGCTCTGATCATAATTTTTTTTTTTTCAGAATTAAAGGTGAAAATTCCAAAGTGAATTTAAAATTTATAATATTACAAGTATTTTTCAATTTAATTATTAAAATAATAACATATTGCCCTTTTATTACAAGTTCTTCTGACTTTACTTAGACTCAATTCCTTTTCATTCACTCTTAAACCCTTTAAACCCTTATTAGATACTAATAGTTATTGTGCTTGCTTTGCATGCCATGAATGATGCCCGATAAGTACGCAATTATTATTTTAAAATTTAATATTATAAAAAAATATATATTTTTAATAAAATAATATAAAAAGAAGTAGACAATTAATTTTAATGTAAATATATTTTTAAATTTATTAGAAAATGTTACAAGAGAGAAATCATATAAACAAAGAATTTTATTAGTATTCATACTTTGTTATGTTTTATAAAAATATATAACTAAAAAAAAAAANATAAGATATCATACTTCAACAATAAAATATATTCGATATTAAACATCTAATATCAATTAACTAAAATATATTAATTGCAAAGTTATAAAAAAATATAAAATATAATAAAATATTTATATTATAAGATATCGAATACTAAATATCTTAACAATTCGATTAATTTGAATAGATAAAACAATATTCATTATACATTCAATATCAAGTGATATTTTTTTTACAAATATCGAGTATTTTTCAAGAGTAAGTTTTACAAATACCTTAAGTATCCATTCAAATTGCCACCCCTAATTCAAATCTGTGTTTGCCCACAAAAAAAAATAATTCAAATCTATAACCTTAGCTAGTTTAGAGTAAGAGGACCAAACCAGAAAGCTACAGGGAAGACAAGTCTATAATTAGGGGTGTTCATTGGGTTGGGCCAACCCGCCAACCCGCTAAAACCAATCCAACCCACTAGTTTGGGTTGGGTTGGCGGGTTGGTTTGAGTTCAAAAAGTTGAGCCCGTTGTGGTTTGGGTTGGGCTGCGGGTTTCAAGATTTTGAGCCCGCTCAACCCAACCCAACCCGCCGGCCCGCAAAAATATTTAATAAAAAATAAAATTAATTTTTTATTTAGTTAAAATTATATTTTAATATCAAAAATAATATTATTTTTACAATTTTGTCAATTCATAAATTTTTATTCTCAATTTAGTCCATAAAAAACAAATTGTGAAGGACCAAATTAAAGAAAAAAATTTAAGAGGGACCAAATTTTTTATAAAATAAATATATAAAAAATAAAAAAACTAGTATGGGCTAACTCGTCAACCCAACCCAAACCAACCCGCCACTTTTTGGTTTGGGTTGACTCAATTATTTTCTTTAACCCAATCCGCCAAATAAACTAGTGAGCCCGAACCAACCCGCCCTAAATCCAACCCAACCCAGCCCGTGAACACCCCTATCTATAACCTTAGCTAGTAGTTGTAAGGAAGGATTAAACTTTAAAGTATTTATTACTTCAACCACTTATTATGAAAAATGAAGCAATTTTGCAACTCAAAAACAAAAATGTCGCAAATTGGGTGGGCATGAATCTCAACACAAAAAGCCCATAATAGAAAAAAAAATATCAAAGCCCACAGATATAGGAAGTAAATGGCATTACTTTGTTTTTCTGGTTCCCCTTCCTTCCTCTACTAAACTTTCACTCTACACCAAAATCCTTCACTTCACTCTTGGCTCCCTTATCCTTAACTATCTGTAAACCCTTCTTCTTCTTCTTCTCTGCCTCTCGTCCTCAAAGGCAGAAACAACCATGTCCATCACAACCATGCCTTCCTTTAAGACTCTCACTACGTCAGAATCACGCCTCCTAATCTCTAACAAAACCACCAAATTCCGTCATCTCTCTATTATTCCGGCTAAACCCTTTCAACTTCAATTCTCCTCCTCTCTCTTCTTACCGTCTCTTTCTCTCTCTAGGCGAACCCACCATTTCCCTGTACTCACATTCGTGGCCCAGACTTCGGGTTGGGCTCAGCAAGAAGAAGATAACACCGTCACTCTCGAAGAAGAAGGCGTGTGGGAGAATCAAGACGTGGGTGAACCCGAAGCTACTCTCTCGGATTGGGAGCCTGAGGCCGAAAACGAAGGCGCGACGAACGAAGGTAGCGAAGGCGACGAAGATGACTTCTTGAAGGATAGGGAATTCCCAGAACCACCGGAAGATGCGAAATTGTTCGTGGGAAATTTGCCTTATGATGTTGATAGTCAGAAATTGGCCATGCTTTTTGAGCAGGCCGGAACCGTGGAAATTGCCGAGGTGAGTCTCTTTTTCGCTTTGTTATATGTACTTCAATGCTTTCTGCTTGAGAAGGAGTGTTTGTTTGTTCATTTGGGTGTTGTTGATTTTTAGGTGATTTATAATAGGAGCACTGACCAAAGTCGCGGGTTCGGATTTGTGACCATGAGTACTGTTGAAGAAGCTGAGAAGGCTGTGGACAAGTTCAACCGATTTGTAAGTTGTTCATATTCATATTCATTTGGTTTGCTTTAAGTATGATACAAACCTATTGGAGGTTAAAGATTTGGTGTGGAGTTCAAGGGGTAATGATTGTTGTATTGGGTTGATAATTAACTGATGAAAACAGAGATTTGCTCAGTAAGGTTACTCTGAGTCTGAGATTCATTCATTTTTATGCTAAATGTTATTGCATATTGTCATTGTGAACATCTGAGAGGGAAAAAAGGTTGGATGGTAACTGGTTTAAGTGTTGCTTGTTAATATGTTTCTAATTCTTGGCCATTGTCATCTGGTATAAACTAATGGGTATAGGCCTAGTAGTTGGAAATATCCATTCTGTTCTTGCTATTCACAAGCAAGCTATTAAGGGGAAGCTGAACATATGAAGAAGTTCATTTGATATCACAGCATCTTTTCAGCTTCTGTGTCTGCAACAGTGATCTGAATTCACTCTGTAAGAAGAATTAAACATCACTTAAATTAATTTCATGAGGGGCTGACTTTATAGAGATGATAGGAAAAAAATCACTCTTATTTTTCTCGGGACCAGTTAGCTTAACGTGTTGAGGACTTGGTCCTACCATGATTGCTAGTTACTAATCTTGCTTTAGGATGTAAAAATTATTATTATTTTTTTATTCAGTGTTTTAATGGTGCTTTGTCCTCAACTTTTGGAGGTCTAGGTGGCCAAAGTCAAGTGTTCAAACTAAAATCCAGCATTTGGCTTGTGCCATGTGATACTTGAATATCTTTCTACTTTGCTGAGATTTTACAACCTATGCAACTATATTTGCGATATTTTTGTTTGTTGATAATGGATGTTTATGTTTGCTGGCTGAAACAAGACATGCAGAAACAAATTGATTGCAAGGCATTATGGCATTACTTTTTTTTTTGTTGGGTTTTTCCATGTTCAACTGTGTCTTACAGTTTATTTACATGCAGAAACACATGTTTAAATGACCTAAATGATTGCTCCTAATGTTGAATTTTCTTTTATTGTGATGTTTTGATACTTATCTATCTCCTTTTTTTACAGGATTTAGAAGGAAGACTGTTGACTGTTAACAAAGCTGCTCCAAGAGGAACACAGCCAGAACGGGCACCTCGTACCTTCGACCAATCCTTCAGAGTCTATGTTGGCAACTTGCCATGGGATATCGATAATGGTAGGCTGGAGCAGATTTTCAGCGAACACGGTAAGGTTGTGAGTGCCCGGATAGTTTATGACAGAGAGACTGGACGATCTCGTGGTTTTGGTTTTGTGACATTCAACAGTGAGACTGAAATGAATGATGCCATTGCTGCTCTTGATGGTCAGGTAATCAAAGGAACATTTTATCACTTTATTTGTAGTACCATGCATTAGTAATCTAAAATGTGCTAAATCCTCAAGGTAAAAAGGGATCATTCTATTCTAATTCTAGCCTCTAGGCTTGATCTCATAAGGAGAACAATCCTTTAGGACATATTTTGAACTATGTGTATGGTGTGTATGTCTATTGGAGTTAGTTGATTAATATAGCCGACCCCACCTAGCTGTTGGCGTCAGTTGATTCATATAGCCGATCTCAACTAGTGGGAAAAGGCTTTAGTTGTTGTTGTGTGTATGTTTGTGTTTCAAGATGACTGCTTGCTTGTGTTGTGTGTATTGTTTTATTTCGTATATATGATATATTTTTTTTACATTTTATAATTTTCGTATATATGATATGGATGTTATGGTATTGCAGAGTTTGGACGGGAGGGCAATTAGAGTGAATGTTGCTGAGGAAAGGCCCAGACGTGGCGGTTTTTAAGTTCATCTCTTTTTCACAGCTGAGGATAACGTGTCAATTTTTTCTCCTTTTGTTCTCTAATTTTCTTTGTTGCCTGCTAGTTTGAGATTAGCTTTACATATTTCACTGTTATTTATTTGATGTCGGATGAAAATTATTAAAAGGTATTATTCGGAAGTAAATCTTATTTTCGTTGTATTAATGCAAAAATGTTTTTCATTTTTTTATTTTTCAAGCAACTGTAATTGCAAACTTACAACCTACATGCAGTTTTTTTTCGTAACCAGCTATCCTCACAACTACACGCAATTTTTATTATCTGTAATTTATCCTTTTTTTAAGTTTTTTTACTAGCGGTTTAATGAATAAAATCATTTTGAATATTAACCCACTAATGAGTTGTGTTGAAAAGAATGAAAAAGAAAACATGGCCGATTGTGATTGATTAATGACTGACTCGATGATTTTAATTAGTAGAATATACAGAGGTTTACGAAGACAAGTTTCAGAGGAAATAAGATCTTACCAATGCGGCTCGGGTTTAAATTTAAATAGTAAATTTCATAGTCGACCCTCTACTTCCTTAATGATAATTTTAGATCATAAATTTTGGAAATCTATATTAATACATTCAACAATTTTTCTTCAAGTATTTGCCTGAAAGCAGCATATCGACTCCAGAAAATGTATCTGCAGTATAAAGCTTTCTGCTACTAGTTTTATCTGAACATGGGAGGTAGCTTCAATTAATAAAACTTAAAAAACTAGCAAAGTCAGGCGTGAAATTGCACAGTAATAGAAAATCAATTTAATATCTTGGTTTGAAATCGTTAAAATTTATTGCACACTTCATAATTGGCAGGATATAAAATTATAAGACTAACAAATTAAAACGTGATATATTTTATATTTTCAAAATCTCCAAATCTACCCTACCCAATTAAATATTAAACGTCAAACCTATAGTTAAAATGTACAAATTATTCTAATTCATTTCACTCTACGATTATCCAATCATCCTAATCTAGTCCTCAAATTAAGTCATTGATATACAAGGCACCGGTATGATTTATAAAATGTCAACAAATTTATTAGGAGACAATTACTGTACATTATACTAGATAGTCAATAACTCAATACTCAATAACATTATTGTTGCTATTATACTGCAAACACGTACTACTATTTAAGGGTAGAAGAGAAACATGAACTTTTTAACACTTTCTTAGTTACAGCAAGCCAAACATAGGAAACTGAAGCATTAGCCTTTTATAAAATTCAGCATTTTGCCCCGATTTCAGTAGCCTAGCCTCGCAGTTGAGCATCTCGACTAGTGAGAGGTACATAACGAACAGAAGTCTCACTCCGGACGCTAATAGATCCATCTGAGTTCTTATCAATTACCTTTAGATCTTGAAACACGTTTCCAACAGGAATCACCATCCTACCTCCAGGCTTTAACTGATCTATAAGCGGTTGTGGGATTTCCGCCGCCGCTGCTCCAACATGAATGGCATCATAAGGAGCATGCTCTGGCCAACCTTGCCTTCCATCTGTCAACAAAATAATTAGTCAAACATTTGAGATAATCTGCCCGCTGCATGAATTATTATGGAGAAGTAAACATATATTATAGATATAGTTAAGTTTCTAATCTAGATATCTTTGCGCTTGGGGCAATGACACAGCTAGTGAGGTAATAACCGAGGCGCGTCTATTGCTGGTTGAAGTTTCTAATCTAGATTGCAAATAAAATGTATCACCATATTGAAGAGAAGAGATAAATAGAATGCAAAATAGTAGAAATGATTAGACACACAATCAGATGACTTCAGTAAGATTTATTTTTTCAAAAGTTCTTGTGGATCACCCTCGAAGTTGGTTGATTAATCACTTAAAAAAAACCAAACTATAATCACTGAGGTATTTATATTTTCTCTTATTTATTGTATGTGTAAGGACTAAATTCAATTAAAATCAATCACTCATTGCCTTATAATAATAATAATGTCATGGGCTCATGGCCAACCAGAGAGGAAGAAACTGTATATTTGTGTTACTAAAGTTAGAAGAGTCCCAGTATTTCAGATAAACAGGAAATCCAGAAATCATACCCCCAACATGCACTGAGAGAGAACCATCTTTCAATAGTGGAGCTGCTGCACTTTTCTGAATATTCTCTATCGAAGAAGAAGCCAATTCTGGAATATGCTCCACTCCGATAGCACGGCCTTGGGGTCCAACCATCAAAGCAAAGCATGCCGTAAGAAAGCCAGTTCCTGCAAAAAAATTTCACAGTATGGAAATGGTGCCTATGACTCGTATCAGCATAAAATTTTGTTATTCATTAACAAACAAGCATTCGACTTTGCAGTTTGCACTATATTTTACTCAATACATAATTGAATGAATCTGAGAGAGAGCTATACCAGATCCAACATCCAGAGCATGCATCCCAGGCTTCAAATTCTCCTCCAGCAACTGAAGGCACATAGCATGCATATGAGGTGCAGATATAGTGGCATTGTAGCCTATGGCCATAGGGCTGTCAACATAAGGTGGGGTTCCATCAGGCACAAACAAAGCTCTGTCTATGGTCTCCATTACTTCAGCTACCTTTTTTGATGATATTACTCCATAGCGTTGCAAATTCTCCACCATTTCCTTGTTCTTATTAATGCCACTTCCAGACCAGAATTGCTGTAATTGGAGGGGAAAAATAAATATATGCAATATTTTTCTTCAGATAGAGATAGAAGAGACCATGGTGCAACGACATGAAGAAGTAGTAATACAGCTTAGTTTTCTCCCTTTTCTCCTTACTTCCTCCTCTTAGTAGGAGGGCGAATTAAAATATGGAAAGGCTAACATTTCAATCTTGATAACAGAAAAACCTACAAAACAATTAAGTCTTGATACAAACTACTTCCTATTAGAAGTAAATTCTATATCGATCGATTTAAATACCTTGTTGAGTTGTTCAGACTCTACATCAGAGAAGACCAAGGGTCTAGTATATTCATCCAAGGTTGTTGGACATGCATTATGTTGGTAACCGCTAGAGAGAGTGCAATAAACCCCACTATAAGTTACCAGTATAATAGTGTATGTCCAGACTACTTGATAAATTCGACCCTGAAATTGGTTTATTAGAAAGTCTAAATTAAAGCATCTTACATACTACTCATATCGATGGCGTCTCCTCTACGCTAACACACCAAAAACAAACTAAAATAAACGGAATGAAAAGTAGAAGACCAATTATCAATTAACATAAATATGGGCATTTGTCAAGCGTATTAGAGGATAAGAGTACAGACATAAATCCTCCCAAGAATACCGAATTTCCTGCTGAACTCTCAAATTAAAACCCTACAGCTTTCTAGATCACAATATGCTCTAAGCTCCACTGCGATCCATTAACAACAACTACCATGAACCAGAAAAATTCACAACGCACAAGGCCCTTTCAAAAAAAAAAAAAGAAAAGGACTTCAAATCCATAACATTCCAATTGCTGAAAATTGTACTTTCTATTTCTACGAATAGACTACAACTCTATGCAATTTCGTGATTAAACCTTGAGGACTGCGAGTGGATTGGTATAAAAGAGACAATTTCATAATAGTTGACCAAAAACAAACAGACGCAGTGTAGAGTATAGGGAAGCGAAAAAGAAAGGTACCTGCATCTTGAAAAAGTGAGAGTTTCCCGTGAGGAAAGTAGATTTAGAAAACAAGAGAGAGAAAGAGAGGTTAGTGGTAATGGCGGAGTGAGAGTGAGAGCGAGAGAGAGAAATGAAGGAATGTTTCAGAAAGAGAGGGCGTGCGTAGCGGAAACCATACGCGAAGGCAGTAGAAACTGGCAATGGCATATACATATTTCTTGTGTTCTCGCTATTTCTAAAACTTTCCCTTTCACACTCGCACCAAAAAAAAAAAAAATTCTTTTTCATTTCACACGCTCACCTGTCCGACTATATAGTACACACGTGTGAACCGACCTTTATTTTTTTTTTTTTGAGTAAATTAACAATTTTATCCCTAAAAGATTACCGAGTTGATATGAACTTACTGAGGATATGAACTTGCTCAGCTCGCATTGTAGACTTTGGCGATAAAGGCCGAAAAGAAGATTTGTAAGACAAAAGTAGTTATGACTTGTGTTCTTCTTGTTTGAGTCTCACAGGCTCTTTTTATCAATAGAGCTTGTACTTTTTTTATGAACCTCATGGGCCATGAAAATAGAGATGACTTGTGTTCTTTTCCGAGTTTCATGGCTCTCTTTATCTAGAGCTTGTACTCTTTTTAAAACCTCATAGGTCATTTAAAGTAGTGTCCATCAAACTGGAAATTGGGGATTGAGGCTTGAATCATATAGGAACCTCCAAATAAAGCAAGGAAGACATAATTTTTTTTTCCTAACTCAGTCTTAGAAACAACTGGACTGTAAGCAACAAATTGAGAGTTATGAACAAGAGTGACCAAAAGAACTAGATCCCTATTGACCCAGTATTAAACCAGCAAAAATAACACTACCAATCATCTAAAGGTGGCCGGCGATCCCAAAACAGCAACGACGATGTTTTTCCGCCGCCGAGAAGGTGGCGCGTGGACCCCACACGCCCAAGAAGCTGGAAAACTAAAGCGGCACGTGAAGCTCACGCGCGGCTCCGTTGGCCACCAGATTCCATGGGGTGACTGGTCGGAACCCTCTGAACCTATCCATGCTGGCAGTGAACATCATGGACCATCAAAATTAGTGGGTCCAGAAACGTGAGGAATCTTCACTGGATGTAAAAAACAGAGATCAAACAGAGGAAGAAAGGAAGAAATTTTCTGGACTAATGGAGAGAAATTTCACCCAGGCTTTAGCTTTGATACCATGTTGAAACTATATTTCATTGAATAAGATTGGATTGATAATACACAATGAAGCCTATCACACATATAAATACACAAGGAAAATGCTAATACATTTAATATCCATCTACTCAATCACCTAATAAATATACTGACCAACTAACTTAATAAAAGAAAATTTACTATTGATTCATGATTCTTACAAAGCATTGGTTGATTATCTTTATATAAAGTCTCAGATTGTCTTCACAAGGAACGATCGCTCACTAATTAAGTTCATGTAAAACTCATATAGCTCTAAGATTCTATTAGCACGATTTAGAAGGAATCCTAAGATATAAGGGGCATTTAAATTGAGCTTCCACACTATATATAAATACCTCTTCATTAACAGATTTTATGTTAGACTCTTATTCTCTGATGGTCTGCTCTTAAATACTCTTCTGACTTATGAGTGTATTTTACAGAAGTCTTCCCTCTATTGTTCATTTTGTTTTCTTTTTACTACCATCATGTCCTCTTGTAAATATATAAGAGACTTCTTTGCTTATTTTTCGTTCTTCAACAAATATTTTCTCATGCATTTTCTTGAAAAATTTTAATGTGGAAAGCAATATATATATGAAGGGTATCCCAACACTTCACAGCTCCAAGTAAGCAATAGATGTTTCAACAATAATTTAATGAAAAAGGATTTAACATCCTTACTTTACATATCAGTCTAGCTCGCTATACGTTGCTTTAATTATCTTTTCTTTTGTTCTTTTGCATATTATATATATATATATATATACTTACTGCAGAAACAACTAAGCTATTATATATGGCTATATATATCCTGCACGTTACAATAATTTTTTAATTGAACCCATATGCCCTTGTGACTATACTGAATAATTAAAATATAAATCCCCCTAAATTTTCTTTTCATCTTCAGTTTTTTTTAACCTTCATGTAAATATTAAATGAAAAAAAAATCTATTCAAAATGTAGAAAACAATTCATACTGCAAAAGTGACATTATGTAGTAACTAATGGAAGGAAGTAGTCTTCTACATGATGAATTTATATTCAAATTTTGGTTAGGAAATTAAGATACTCAGAAATTGAAGTTCAACAAATTGAGAGGATTAGAACTCATTTTCTATCTGTTGTCAGGAAAAAGTCCAAATCTATCTCACCCTCTTCCGTTATTTTGGATAAACATCTAAAGACTGCAAAGTAGGGTCCATCTACCTATTATATATATATACGTTGTCCCTGTTAAAACATTCTCCTCATATATATATGATAATTAATAATCACTTTAGCTTTTTATGTTATACTCCATCTCAAGCGAAGAACATGTTCAATAAGGCTTTATTCCACACCCTCATGCTATATAAGGTCGTAGCTATGCATGTATGTATGTACAACCACGTAACCAAACAGCAAAAACATTTCCTGTTGTGTTTGTTGTTTGCTTTTTGATATATTAAGGTTTTAACAACATGGCCAGCCTCTCATCTCAGAGGAAAGAACGTCGGTTGTTCTCGACGTCGGACGACAATGCAATGATGAAGCAAGTGCAGGGGACTCATGCTCCTGATGGTCGTGAAGTTGATGTCAACCCCATTCTCCATATTGTTCATGAAATCTTGATTCATTCTCTTGCTTCCTCCCTTGATCCTGATCTTCATGTATGTATCCCATCCCATCCTTTCCATTTCTTCTTTTTTTAAGAGCCTTGGCGCAACGGTCTTGAGTTCAAATCAAATCTTAGAAACAGTCTCTCTGCAATGCAGGGGTAAGGCTGCATACATCTTGACCCTCCTTAGACCTTACCTAGCGGGAGCCTTGTGCACTGGGCCACTTTTTTTTTTTTAAGTTTTCATATCATGCATGCGTTTATGTTTACAAATTAAGTGAGAGGACTTCACAACTTAAATACCTCTATTTTTCTATTTTTATTCAATGTGAGACATATCAATAACTATACTGAAGAAGCATGCATGTCAAATCCATGCATCTTAGAATTTGGGTACTGATATCTATATGCTGTTCTTTCCATTAGTATTTAGTAATTAAGCTTTTGTGGTTCAATCTTGTAGAGAAAGCCACAAGAAGGTGAAGATTTGGAGAAGGCTGCTGCTTTTGCTGAATTTGACATGCTTGACTCCCTCTCCTTTATCATACACAAAATTTCCTGCGAGGTTTCTTTACTATGAAGAATCTTCTAACTTTTATAATCTTAGAGTTTATCTCCTTATAGTAATAAAGCTTGCTGTTCAACTTTTCCTCTGTCTCCTTCATAGGATATACTTATCTTCACTAGCACATGAGGTACTTTAACATAAAATTCCCACAGACACACGAGCATTTATCGGAACAATAAAAAAACACACAGCTTTAACTTTTGCTTTCTGAACTAAAAGCTACATCCTTTACTATATTTCTATGGGAAATTACTCTAACCAAATGAATTTTATGTTGAATCTTACAATTGCAATGCTTTTTTTTTTTTTTTTCTCTTCATTCTGCTTAGAACTTCTTGGCTAAAATATACAAATCCTCTTGAACTTTAGTCATTATGCGAAAAAACCTCTATACTTCCATGGGGGTTTTTATACATTTTAGCTATTTTTTCCCCTTCTCTTTTCTCTATCATATAACAAGGACTAAGACGTTGTAATGAATATATATACACATTGGCAGCTAACATGCAAGTGCTCAGGAGCTGGAGATGCACATACAACAACCATGGTTTTACTGAACACTCTGTCTAGCTATTCATGGCATGCAAAAGTGGTGCTAACCTTAGCGGCTTTCGCGGTTAACTTTGGCGAATTCTGGCTTGTTTCTCAGCTTAGTGCAGCAAACACACTTGCAAAATCTGTGTCACTCCTTAAGCAACTTCCTGATGTTGTAGAGAATGCCAGCTCTCTGAGACCCCAATTTGAAGCACTGAATAAGCTAGTGAAAGCAGCACTTGATGTGACTAAGTGCATCATTCAGTTCAAGGAGCTTCCATCTGAGTACATTTCAGAGGACACTCCTCCTATGTCTGTAGCCAGTGCTCATATTCCTATTGCTGCATACTGGATTATTAGAAGTATTGTGGCTTGTTCCACTCAAATTGCTAGCCTTATAGGCTTGAGAAATGAGTAAGTCCTCTCATATATGTGTCTCCTTGAAAGATGAAATGTTACTATTTAGTCCATGAAAGATACAACTTTAATCAATTTCATCCTTTTGACAAGGATATCAATCAAAATTTAATAACAAATATGATATAATTATTATATAGGATATCAATTTGAGTGCTTTAATCTTTTTTTAAAACAAAAAGGATATCTGTTTAAATGCTTAATTGCAGGTACATTTCACCATCCAGTGAGTCTTGGGAACTTTCAAGTTTGGCTTATAAAGTGAACAGCATTTATGAACACCTCAAGAGTCAATTGGAGCTATGCCAACAGTATATAGGTGAGACTTATAAGTTTTAACAAACATCATCAGCATTTTACTCAAAACAACTATTTCTAAGCCTATTCTTACGATTCTACTATACATATATAAAATGAATTGTAAATATGTATTCTTTTTCTAGCATTTCAATCATTGAGAAGAAATTTAGAGTTTGTACTTCAAGGAAATATACTTGTATCACCATGAAAGAGAAAGGAAGGTTAATATAGAAATTCCCTTTGATTTAAATCTAACTCAAACATGCAGATGACAAGAGACACATAGAGGCCTTTCATAATCTGGTGCGTCTTTTCGAGTCAACTCACATAGATAACCTGAAAATCCTCAGAGCAGTGATCTATGCCAAGGAAGATCAACCACCCCTTGTGGAATGTTCTACAAGAGCAAAGGTTTGTTCTAATGCCTATATATAATCCTCCACAAATACCATATCTTAGAGTAAACTTACTTTTCAGCCCTTAAATTTATGTCAAAATTATCATTTAGTCCCTAAATATAGGAAATATACTTTTTGATCCCTGATTTCTTTAGTCCCTAAACACATCAATATCTCACCAAACAGGCTAGTCTCGAGGTATTGAGGAGGAAACACGTATTACTGCTCATATCAGATCTTGATCTTTCACAAGAAGAGATTATAATACTTGACAACTTGTACAAAGATGCAAGATCCAGGGGTGACACATACTATGAGATTGTATGGATCCCAGTTGTGAACAGAGCAGCCTGGAACGATCTGAACAAAAGAAAGTTTGAGCATTTACAGTCAGCAATGCCATGGTATAGTGTACGTGATCCTATGATTGTTGAACCGGCAGTGATAAAGTATATCAAAGAGGTGTGGAATTTCACAAAGAAAGCTATACTAGTGGCTTTGGATCCACAAGGAAAATTGTCATCCCCAAATGCATTTCACATGCTTTGGATTTGGGGAAACTTGGCCTTCCCATTCACCCATGAGAGAGAGGAAAGCTTGTGGAAGTCAGAGACTTGGAGCCTTGAGCTACTTATTGATGGCATTGATCCTGCAATTCCTGAATGGGTAAACACTAAACATATACTTAGATATACATATAAATTAGCCCCTACAATATAAGATACACGAATTAACAACTCAATCTCTGAAATTTCAATTTACACTCTTTAGTCCCTAAAAGTCGTGAAACCAATACATTTAAGTCATTTTGTATTTACAAATTAGTCCCTAAAAATGGGTTTAAGGAAGTAAAGGGACTAAGTTGTATTGCCTCTACGATTTTCAAGGATTAATCTGTGTAAACTAGACTTTCAGGATTGAATTATCAACTCTTGTGTCTTTTAGGTCCATATACATACTTAATCACTATATTTGACCATGACATAGAATTTTGCATTCTCTTTGTATCAGGTATCAGAAGGTAAGTTCATATGCATATATGGAGGTGAGAATCTTGAATGGATTGAAACATTCACAAGCACTACAATGTCTGTGGCTAAAGAGGCTAACATATCATTAGAGATGGTTTACGTGGGAAAGAGTAATGCCAAAGAGCGAATGCAAAAGATGATCACTACCTTTGGCACCAGAAAGTTCAGTTACTTCTGGCCTAATGTCACCTCCATTTGGTTCTTCTGGGCAAGACTGGAAAGCATGTTGTACTCAAAGTTGCAGCATGGGAAGACAGTGGAGAATGACCAGATTCTGGGTGAAGTTATGACTGTACTTAGCTTCGATGGAAGCGATCAAGGGTGGGCGATTTTCTGCAGAGGCCCATCTGAAATGGCCAGAGCAAAGGGAGATATGGCTCTTACAAGCCTCAGAGAATTTGAGACATGGAGGGAGAGTGCAGAAAGAGATGGTTTTGTGCTGGCACTGAAGAATTACTTGCAGCAACTTCACACACCTCATCACTGTAATCGCCTTATACTTCCTGGAACTGCAGGAGGCATACCAGAGAGGGTTGTGTGTGCTGAATGTGGCCGTCAAATGGAGAAGTACTTCATGTATCGCTGCTGTGTGGAGTGACAAGAAGAAGAATTCTAATTTATAATAAAATATACAACAGTGTGTTGTAGGGATCCTCTAAATGTTACATTATGAATTTATTCGTCAGTGTTATACATGAATAATGTGATAAACATATATGGTATTTCGCTTTAGTAATTTAAGTATTGGCTTGACAGGTAGTAACTCTATTATGAGTCCAATCTTTGTCAAGTGTTAGTGTGGTAATTGTGTTTGTAAACAATGGTGTAGAAGTTTGGCACTACTACAATAATATTATTGAAGTCTTTCGTATTATCTAATAGGTGCGTGCAACTTTTTCTTTTTTTAATAGATATTGTACTGATTTATGTCTTCATACAATTTTATTTTTTGTCCTCCTAGTATCCCAAGCTTTAGCCTGACTGATACAGATTCGATTCACATTGCGCACTTGGCTATGGTGAGACATGGAAGAGTCTCCAACAAGGATAACTACATTCACAAAGTTTCAAATTTGAAACTTTACTTCAACAATACCATATTAGAGTTTTAGGGAAGACATATTTTCATATATTGCAATGAAGTACAGTACAGTATATATAGACTATTCTCTTAGCTTGATAACTAAAGCTAATGAATAAGCCTGAGTACAATAACAGAAATCAGTTCTAACAATATCAGAAAATCAGTTCTAACTAACTAACTGCTTTAGACTATATACACTTACATACCAAGCCATTTATCACTTGGACCAACCCTTTGTTGGTTGTCTTTATACAATTTAAAAACACTCAAACAGTCAGAAACGAGAAAGAGATTATATATAGAAATTGACAATCTGAAAGACACTTGGTATTAACTTGAAAATCCTCCAATCTGAGAGACAAATGTCATCTGATTCTGTAATTACAACTCCTTTAATATAGATGATTAAAAGAAGATGTGTAGAACACTATAAGTATCTCTTCAGATGCTTTAGAAATCCAGAAGCAACTGAGGAAGAATACTCTCCAAATGAGTAGCTTCTATTTGAGTGGTGCCCTCTGATTCTGCAATTGCAGCAGCCCGCTGTATAGCTTCTAAATCAACAGAACAGATTCAATCAAAATCAGAGAGTAAATTTATTTGCAAAGTCAATCACATTCATCATCTTCCAAAAGTACAGAAACAATCATCTTTTTAAATAAGTAAACCTCCAACGAAAACTCGGAGAAGTTCACAACTAAGCTTCAGCGCATTTGCATTAGCTGCATCAACAAAGATGGACAAATAAGTCACTATTATCATATTCAATTTGCAATAACATGGAAGGATAGTGTGACATAATCACAGAACCTCCACTAAGTAAGAAATGTGTAAATATAATGATATAATGTTATTAGTACCAGAAGTTGGCCTATTCTTTTTGGATGTTCCAGCTCCTACCTGTATCAGTAACACTCAATCTAAGATTATGAACGCATGAAGCAACAGTCCAGGACATTTTCAGTAAATAAAGAAGATAACCAATATATAGAACGTTGCCATGTTCATGGTACCTAGTAATTTCCTATTTTTATAACATACAACCGAGTGATGAATGGATTTACTTGAAAACCCTTGTTGTTTGAGTAGTAGTTGGAGACACAATTTATATTATGGCTCTTCGGGGCAATATTTGTTATTAAAGAAATAAAGCTTTGTTGGAGTTCCTTCATCCAGTTGGTCCTGCAGGCCAACTGAGAATTAAATTTCAAAGAAAGGAATAGTTAATGGTTAAGCCTAATCATTTGCCTTTTACATATACTTGAAATGCATTCTCGCACTTATCTTTCCTCTCAAAGTTTCACACATAATAAGACATACAAAAATAATAGTTCAGAAAAAATTAATCCTTATTATGTGTTATAGTGAGTAGAATAGTGAATAACAAAGTTTGGAAAAGATTAAGAGAAGAGATAAAAAATTATCATCAAAATTAATCTAACAGGATCATAAACCATGAACAGATCAAGTGACAAAGTACTGACCCAGCCAGAAGTTATTTGTACTGAAACTATGATTATCAAACATAAAAAATTAAATACATCTTTCACCATGACATCGAGCATCCCCATATTAGATTCCAGTCCCACTGGTGTCCGAATGCACATTCCCAACTTCGTATATGCCAAAGAAACAACTACTTAAGTTCTTATCCGAGTTCTTCAACTCTCATCTAAATACACTAAAGGGAAATCAATTTGGTCTCATCAACTAGTTATAAAGTCTCCACTCCACCGAAGTTGGTAGTTATTACAGGAAAGAAAAGCAGGCATTCAGGCAATACAAGGAATTGGCAAAAACAGTTAGAGAAATATCAGTAAAAATAACTCCAGGGTTCCAAAATCCCATCAAATTATTAACGCCAAGATTGGCTAATATAAGTTAGCATTACTTAGAAATAAAATGTGTAAAAAAAAAAATGAGAAGCAACTAAACCTAAACCTCAGAGTCTAAACCATCGGTGCATTCAGCTTTTTCGCGCTCTGCAAATTCAAAAAGATAAAAAAAAAATGGACATAAATATTGCGAGGATGGAAAGGAGAAAATTGAAGTTAAAGACAGAGAGAATCTCTCACCAAGGGCTCGTTTGCTCCAAACGGTCTTGAAAATGGCATGAATCAGATTCTGCAGTAGGTAACAAACGAACGAAGTCAGTTGTCACATACGTTTTTGAATGAAAGCTACAAGAACAAAGCAAAATGGAAGGAAATGCTCTATAGGGATTTACAGAGTCAAAGGTCGCATCCTCCATTGCGAGAAATTTGAATATCACTGAAGAAGACTCGAAAATCGAAAGCATATATATAAGCAAGCTATGCAAACTTGCAAAGTGGTAATCGCGCCAGAAGATTTCATAAAGCAAAATAAATAAAACTTTTACTTATTTTATATTTTAGTCTAAATGTCACAAATGCCCCTATAGCTCAGTGGTAGAGCGTCAGTCTTGTAAACTGAAGGTCCGTAGTTCGATCCTGCGTGGGGGCAATTTTTTTCCTTTATTTGGTCACAATTGCCCCTATTTGGTCCCTCTTTTTAATGAGCTAACAATTTAGTGACGTGAATATTAAATGGGCATTGTTAAATGTCACTTTGACATTCTAGCCACTCAAACCAATCGAACCGGACCAACAAACACAATTAAACCGGCCTAAAATCAGATCCAAATATTTGTATTACATGTGAAGCTTCCATAAGGCATAAACTATTGAAGTATTCCAAAATCTCAAACTCTAGGTGGTCCCAAATAGTTAAATATGCAGTATTTAACGTGTCACGTGTGCATTTAATAGTCATGTCATCAGTGTTAGTAACGGAGATAGAATACAGGGACTAAAGAGTTGGCATTTGTAATTTTTGAGGGACCAAATAGTCTATTTCAAAAATATAAGGACCAAATAGTTGAAACTGTGAAAAAGAAGGGACCAAATAGTAAGTTTCCTCTTCATATTTCGTATTGGGCCTTATCCTAATGGGCCTTTTCACAAACTTCTTTTGGGCCCAAAACTTCTATATCCTCTTGGGCCTTCTGCCAAAAACCTTTACAAGCCCTAACTTATTTGTCGTTTTGTTTATACTCTTTACTTTGTCTTCTCTGCCTCTCCGTAGAAACATCATGCAGTCAAGCGTGCGACCGATGATTGCTGTTATACGACATTAATTCCAGTGAGAATTTAATGTCATTCTTTTACAAATTTGATGGGTGACATATAATTTCGATTTCCATTTTTAATTTATCTCTTAGATTTTCATTTCTCGTATGTACGTACGCCATTTTTACCGGAATCAATTTCCAGGAGGCATGAATGACTCTATTCTCTTTGAAATTGAAGAAAGTGGATTGCTGACTCTTTTCTCTGCATTTCTTCGGACTCAACCCAGCTTGGTATTCGTATTAGTTATGATATTGAATCTGAAGAAAGTTGATTTCTTTTTGAAAGGTTTCGTGTTTTGCGGTATTAATAACCTCTTAATATGCCTTTCTGTGGAACCAAGTAGATGATTTTGGTGGTGCGGTGATTTGATTGTTTTATGAGAAATGGCGAAATATTCGGTTTCACAAGAGAAAACTGCGAATGAAGCTATAAAACATGCTTTGAAGGCTCTTCGGAAGCGACATTTGCTCGAAGAAGGAGCTCATTCTCCAGCAATTTTAGCTCTTTCAAGGCCTATAACTTCCCAGGTACATTCTCTTAATTCCATGTTATATGGCTTTTCTAATTGTCATTATTTCAAATTGATGGCAAAGAAAATTCCAATTTTGGAATTTACTACTGTTTGTTCATTTCAAAGTCCCACATTAGGCAAATAAAATGAGGGAAGATTATAAATAAGAGTGAGATATGAGTTTCTAAGGCACCACACCTTTCACAAATATACTGAAGCGTGTAATGGGATTTGGGTAGTTGTACGTTATTTGTGAGAGGGTTTATAATTTTTTCGTTCAAAAATTGCATTGAGGAGGGTTTGTAATTTTGTCCATGCAAAAATTACAAATAGTGAAGTTTGTACTAGTAAGGCCGTGGAGTAGGTCTTGAGGCACCGAACCCCGTTAAATTTTTATATTCATTTCTGTGTTTCCTCTTCCATTATTTGTTGTGTGGGTTGCGCTTCTGCCCAACAACTACTTGACATAGTTGCAGTTCCTATTAGACATTGCATTTGGATGGATTGAAACCAAAGACAATGGAATGAGAACATTCTTCCTTGTTTGAAAGATGTAAATGGAGAACTCTTTCCATTGCTTCCCTCTGATAATAATAATTTTTATTCTCTCAAAAATGGGGCTACAAGTATGGAACACTAAATTTTAATTATAAGTCTATTATGCTTTTGTAGACGAATGCACTTCAAATTAGCAAGTTCCCTTCCATTTACTAATCATAAACCTTATAATGAATATATGATTACCATCCTTGTATTTCAATGTTCATATAAAACTTCTATCTCTTCTCTGATGTGAACCATTTATGTGAAACGCCTCATGTCAATATACATGTAAAGAGAACTATTATAATTTGATATCTATAATACTTATCCTTCTATTCTCTTTTAATATAATGTCCAAACACTGGGATGGGAGTTTCTTTTGATATATTGTGTAGCATACTTATAGGAAAACAGCAAGCATGCCAAATATATCCTTGTTGTTGCTAGAATTGCAGTCTCTATTTAGTTAAGATTTTACAGAGCTTCGAAATGCTTTATGATTCAATACTGCATGTCCATAAAGAGTTATGAATGGAAGGAGAAGGTAGAGAATCTCCAATTGGAACTTCAGCAGTGCTACAGAGCTCAATCTCGACTTTCTGAGCAACTTGTTACGGAAGTAGCCGAGTCAAGAACTACAAAAGCATTACTTCTAGAGAAAGAATCCGCAATCACTTCTATGCAAAAGGAGTTGCCAGAATTGAGGTTGCTTACAATTCCTTCTTTGATTGAACAGCCATGAACTTTTCTCTTTCTTGTTTGAGGGCTAATGATGATACACGAATAATTGCAACTTAAATAATTGTTGCAGGGATGAGTGCTCTCAATTAAAGATGGACTTGGAAGAAAAGATTACAGCTCTAGAATTGCTTGTAAGTGAGAACACTGAATTAAAAACACAACTGGAGAAGAAGACTAAGGAAGCCAAGAATGCTGAGGCTGAAAATAGGCTCTTAGTTGACCGCTGGATGCTGGAAAAGATGAAGGATGCTGAACGTCTAAATGAGGTAAATTTTATTCTTATTTACCATATGAACTATGGAATCAGATACATTAGTATTGGTATAACTTTTTGTGAGGATGCACTCGGCTTTGAGACATAAGTCTTGACAGTAAAGCATATTGATGCATTATGAGTATGTAAGCCTCTCAGGCTAATTGATTGAAAATGTATTCTGAAGTAATATTGTAGTTACTGGTGACTTTGTTCTTTGGTAGTTATAATCTTAATCTGTGCCTGATTAAGATTGTTCCAGTTAAATGTAGCACCCTCAAAAACTGTGGTGCTTCTAATTCTATGAGCTGCCTTCTAGGTTTTCAAGCTCTTCATATGATGCTGCTCAATTTTCATAATCCATATTACTTCTCTTTCCCATTCAGGCGAATGCAATGTTTGAAGAAGTGACTGAACGTTTCAAAGTCAGTGGCTTAGAAAACCTTGCTAAGCAACAGGTAGACGGTATAGTTCGCCAACACGAAGAAGGAGCTGAATTCTGTTTAGATGCAATCATTCCCTCCACGTGCAAATACCGGCTCCAAGCCCATGATGGTGGCTGTGCTTCCATTTTGTTTGAGTACAATTCTGCTAAATTATATACTGGTGGCCAGGACCAGTCAGTTAAAGTATGGGATACAAATACTGGATCCTTAAGCTCCAACCTTCGCGGCTGCCTTGGCTCGGTATTAGATCTGACAATCACACATGATAATCAGACTGTTATCGCTGCAAGCAGCTCAAACAACTTGTTTGCATGGGATGTCAACTCAGGTCGAGTCCGTCATACTCTTACTGGCCACACAGATAAAGTTTGTTCTGTAGATGTCAGCAAAGCTTCTAGTCGCCATGCTGTTAGTGCAGCTTATGATCGTACTATCAAACTGTGGGACTTGGTGAAAGGTTACTGCACTAGCACAATAATTTTTCACAGCAATTGCAATGCTCTTTGCTATGGCGTGGATGGGCAGACTATATTCTCCGGACACGTTGATGGAAATGTTCGATTATGGGACATCCCAACCGGAAATCTACTAAGCGAGGTTGCTGCACATTCGCAGGCCGTGACTTCTATATCTCTATCTCGAAATGGAAATGTTATATTGACTAGTGGAAGGGACAATGTGCACAATTTGTTCGATGTGCGATCTCTGGAAGTTTGTGGCACACTAAGAGCCAGTGGAAACAGAGTGGCTTCTAATTGGAGTCGTTCTTGTATGAGTCCAGATGATAACTTTGTTTCGGCTGGATCTGCCGATGGATCTGTGTACATTTGGTCAATAGCTAAATCTGATATTGTGAGCACTCTAAAGGAACACACTTCTTCTGTTTTGTCTTGTACATGGAGTGGACTTGGAAGTCCCCTAGCTTCTGCTGACAAAACTGGGGTTGTTTGCATCTGGGCATAGTGAATTTTCACTTCTGCAAATACACTAGCAGGTTAGAGATCGTGGTAAAGTTTTTTGCTTCAGAATGATTGGTTGAGTTCTTTTTTGTTAAAATTTAATGATTCATCTTGTTTATAACATTCAAAATATGGAAGATGTATATAGTTTTCTTTGTTTTCAATAACAAGTCATTTAAATGGGTCTCTACTCCAATAAAAGCTCGGGTTGTCTCTCCTTACTAATTTGTAATTAAACTCTGATTTGACCGATTTCAATCTAGAGCGGATTTCTTCAATCATGTAACTAGGCAGGCTTTTGTTAATGAAAGGATGAGAAAGTTTTCGTAATGCATCACCAGGTTCTATAATCTGTTATTATGTGCTGCCTATTTTTACCAAGTTCTAATTGCATTGAAAGACAAATTTGTATGGACTTGCTATTTTGTCCACCATCTTGAAGAAATTGATGAACAATTGAACATAGAACTGATATATCAAACATAAGGAAGCTAAATCAATTGTAAAATGACATGTAAATATAATATATGTAAATATAAATTTAATTTCATCTATATATTTTTTATTGGATAGTTCTATAATACAACAAGTGATATGCATGCACATAATATGAGCACAATCATAATAAGTTGAGAAAAAACTCAATCATTCAATGTACACAAATTATTATCTTTAACTTGGGGTACAAGGTAGAGTAGGAGAATGGGAATCTCACCTTTTCACTTCTGTTTCTGTAACAGCAATAAATATGGATAAACTTAAGGCCAATGTCATAAAAAATAGGCCAAAGTCCTATTTTGGTCCTCCAGTTATGCTCAGTGTTTCAAATTGGTCCCCCATTTATTTTTCATTCCATATTGGTCCCCCAGTTATGCAAAACTTGACAAAGTTGGTCCCTCTAACAGTTTCCATCCATTTTTTCGTTAAAAAAAAAAGACAAAATTGATTTTTAACTCCTAAAAGTTTAAATTTTTTGCATCAAAGACCTTTTTCTCTATAATAGAACCAAAATGTAAGAAAGAAAAAATAACTTGGGTTTTAGTTTATTTCACACTAAAATAATAATCTATCTCTCTCTCTTTTCGCTATTCTCTCTTTTCGCGATTCCGGCAACCCCATGTCGACGCCGTTCATGAATCCTGCAGCGGCGAAGAGGAAATCTCGGTATCAGAATCAGAACCAGTTTGCGATTTTGGATTCTGTGTGAAAGTGGTAGTAAGCGAGATTAAGAAAGAGAATAGCGAAAAATAAACTAAAACCCAAGTTATTTTTTCTTTCTTACATTTTGATTCTATTATAAAGAAAAAGGTCCTTGATGTAAAAAATTTAAACTTTTAGGAGTTAAAAATCAATTTTGTCTTTTTTTAAACAGAAAAATGGATGGAAACTGTTAGAGGGACCAATTTTGCCAAGTTTTGCATAACTGGGGGACTAATTTGGAACACTGAACATAATTGGAGGACCAAAATAGAACTTTGGCCTACAAAAAATCTGATTTATGATCTATTAGTCTAATTATGGTTAAATTCCAATAAAAATAATGATGATTAAATATCTTTTCACTTAATAATATAACATCATAAGTAATAAATTATTATATGCCAATAAATTGTGAAGCAACACTAAATAAATTTGTTGGATTGGCTAATACAATCTCCAGATATATAACGCATAAAAAAAATGGTTCATTTTAAATATTTTCGAGTGAATAAGTTTGTATTTAAACATCTAAATCTTTATTAAGACAAAGAGTTGGACTCAAGTGGATCATTTGCTAAGAGCCTAAGATATAAATATGTGAATGACTTCTTTAACATAAAATTTAATCCATATATATCCACTTGAATTTGTAGTTTTTGTAACTGAAGAAGCAAAAAAAAAAAAAAAATTATAACTCAAACTCCTCGTAGTCTATTAAGGCACGCGATCATCCCAGTCAAGGTTTAATATGAATGTGACAGGATTATTAACCACATTGGCTAACATCTCTTACTTCATGTACTTTCTGTCATGTCACACACTTTGTTACAAGCAATGGTAATACTAATAGGTGAAGGAAAACAAATTAATAAATTACAAATTTATCATTGATGATGCTTGGAGAATAGTTTATATATATATACAACGATTCCTTTTTCCAAATGGAACTTCTATAATATGTGGAAGCCAAGGACAGGGAATCAATCATCAATGAAATAAGAAATGATTAACTATATGCATAAAAGTTGATTGAGTGCAAGTTCGAAACTCGGACAAAAGTTTCTTGGAAATAATCATGAAAACATGGAACTTGTAACATATTAATCAATGTAATGAATAAGGGGTCGAATTAAGGAAAGTGATATTAAATGTTAATAAGCTAGGAACTTGTGATCACTTTATAAAGAAAGTGTGAAGGTTAACTGTCACAATTCTTTTCCAATTATACTTGTAGCTTTTGAAATTATATTTTCTAACATTTAAAAAAAAACTAAATTATAATGAGCTCTGAATTTTAAGACATATTTGGAAAGTAAGAAAAAAAAAATTACGGATAGCTTTCATTCAATCTAAATATCTATATATATAAAGTTCGATCATCATCATGATAGATAAATCTTTATATATTATCTGGACTTGAAAAAGTTTAAAAGAATATTAATATAAAATATATCTTTATCAATTTTTATATCTATAACTATAAATAAAATAAAAATAAATCATAAATATAAATATATTATTAAAGCACTTTAATATATATAACATATTTAATATTTTTCTTACAATTTTATATTTTCTAAAGACAAAGTTTTATATATATATATTAATTATTATGGATAGGAAACAAGTTAAATACCTCCTTATCCATCTTTAACTAATTGACTTTGGACATAGTACTGAATCCAAATCTAAAGAATGAAATTTTAAGATGCTTATTATTGATTATAGTATTTTGATTGTCCCTAACCTTAATTCTAAACATATATCCCAAATCTGTCTTGTGGGTCCATTCATATTGTCACTTGCTTCCATATTTTGCAAGCCTGTGATCACGTCCGTTGTAGATAGAAGTAGTTATCACAACATTCCACTCCACTTGCTACATCCTAATAATTCCTACATTTTACACATATGTTTCTTTCTTTCTTCTAAACATGACATAACCATGCTTGTCGTTTTCCTCCATCATCTCCCTTCTCCCATCTCTCCTTAACGTAACACCCTCATATAAACTATAAACACTTTCAATGAGTCATTTGCTTCCACAATCAAGCAAAACCACCACATCCATATCCTTTTTTCTTCTTCACATTCATCATTACCGATACATATGAAACTTTTGATATTGTTGAATCCCACAAGGAACCTCCAACTGCAAAACAAACTTCATTTATTATGTAACTGATTCTTTCTTTCTTTCTTTCTTCTCTCCATCATGTATGTGTGTCTCTATAAATAGCTTCCCCAACCTCTCTATTTTCCACAACTTACATTGAATCAAATCAAACTAGCTCCAACAAACATGGAAATGAAAATGATTAACAAGTTCTTGTGGGTTGCTCTGTCTCTAGCATTACTTGTGGTGGTGGTTGAGAGTTTTGACTTCCATGAGAAGGATTTGGCATCACAGGAAAGCTTGTGGGATCTGTATGAGAGATGGAGGAGCCACCACACTGTGTCTCGAAGCCTTGGTGAGAAGCAAAGACGCTTCAATGTGTTCAAAGCCAATGTGATGCATGTTCATGAAACCAACAAGATGGACAAGCCTTACAAGCTCAAGCTCAACAAGTTTGCTGACTTGACTAACCATGAATTCACAACCACCTATGCTAGATCAAAGATCAACCACCACGGGATGTTTCGTGGCGCGGCACGTGGGAATGGAACCTTCATGTATCAGAATGTTGAGAGTGTTCCTCCTTCTGTTGATTGGAGAAAGCAAGGTGCTGTTACTGCTGTGAAGGATCAAGGAGCATGTGGTAAGCAAAGATTGACAAGATTTTGAGTATAATACTACAAATAAATATGCAAATGAAGTAGATATTTAGATTCATTTATGGCTACTATCTTTAAAAGAAACCGATCACCAATGAGAGTTGGGTCTAACAAAATGAGCTAGCCTCTCACAAAGTGATCAAGGAGTGACATACACTTTAATAAAAGTCATTTTTAAACATTTTGGTTTTCTATCCTTGTAATGTTTGTATAGGAAGTTGCTGGGCGTTTTCAACAATTGTAGCTGTTGAAGGTATTAACAAGATCAAAACAGATAAGCTAGTTTCCTTGTCCGAGCAAGAGTTGGTAGATTGTGACACTTCAGAGAATGAAGGATGCAATGGTGGACTAATGGAATATGCCTTTGAGTTCATCAAACAAAAGGGTGGTATAACAACAGAAAGCAATTACCCCTACAAGGCAGAAGATGGAACCTGCGATGTATCAAAGGTGGGCATACTATGTTATGAATAATTCAAACCAAATTTAATTAACAGTTACAAAAAAAGAACTCAAGATGCTCAAGGAAACATTTTGCAGGAGAACGAACCAGCAGTGTCAATTGATGGCCATGAGAAAGTCCCGGCTAACGATGAGGACTCATTGCTCAAAGCTGCTGCCAACCAACCTATATCTGTAGCCATAGATGCTGAGGGATCTGATTTCCAATTCTACTCAGAGGTAAATGGGATCTTTTCAATCAAACTGCATCAGTGAATAGTTTGATTTTTAAGTTCTTAGAAACAAAAAACAAGGAAGGGTGTCTTAATGTGGTTTACTAACTTCACAGGGAGTGTTCACTGGAGAATGTGGGAAGCAGCTAGATCATGGGGTGGCAATTGTGGGCTATGGAACAACAGTTGATGGAACTAAATACTGGATAGTAAGGAACTCTTGGGGAGCCGAATGGGGCGAGCAAGGTTACATCAGGATGCAAAGGGGTATATCTGACAAGGAAGGAATCTGTGGTATAGCGATGATGGCTTCTTATCCAATCAAAAACTCCTCCACCAACCCATCAGGACCACCATCATCTGTTAAAGATGAGCTTTGAATGTAGTCCTTGCTTGTTGTTTCTGTTGCTGCATTATAATTTTCCTCTAAACCTGAGGAAAAGGTAGTAGTGACTTTAAAATTTCATAATTGATACTAAAGTATCCATCGACATTATTGTGGTTAGTGGCATACAGTCACAGTGTAATAAAAGTTTCCATATGTTTGTAAACCTCTCAGCAATTATCCAAAACCCATAATTCCATTGCCAAGAGATAACATACAGAAGGATTTATTTATATTGAAATTTAACTTCAAGAAACATACACTCAAATTGAGTCCAGAATCCATAACACAAAGTGCCATCATCAATTACATAAACCATAAGTCTATTTATTTTTTAACAATAAGAGAAGCTGGCATGTCTGAATAATGTTGTTATTGATTCATCAACCGTAGCATCTGATGGGATCAGTGCATCCCTTTTCAGCAGACTGCTTTAGTCCTCTGCCTCCACCTTTCTCCAGATATTGCTGGTGATATTCCTCTGCTCTGTAAAATTTCTTTGCTGGAAGAATCTCTGTCACAATCTTGTCCTTCAATTCCAACTGTTTAGCCTCCTTTGATTCCTGGGCTAAACGAGCCTGGGTTTCGTTGTAGTAGTATATTCCTGATCTATACTGTGAACCCACATCATTACCCTGAGATATAATCAATAAACCAATCAAAATCATCAGGTTTGTCCATGTAATTAGGATGCATAAGCACAAGCAATCAACCTAGACTAAAATCAGAGCTGTTATGTTTCATTCATTCTACCAGCATTTACTCCAAAAGAATTTAAATGATCACACAATCAAACTACACACACAAAAAGGGGAAATATCTCCTTTAAGCAGCACGCCACAGTCCACACAGTATGATAAATTTAATCATCAATCATAATTCATGAAAATCTACAAAAATAGCAAAAGAAATCAACAGCATCATACTACTCCAATCTGCAAACACGTATGAAGTTCCAAATGCCAAGTAAATTCAGAAACCTGAGTCTACAATATAATGAATGATAGGGCAAAAGGCGATTTGGGCAGAATGTATAGACAAATCAAAAAATAGAAAGATAAGCAAGCGTACCTGACGATTGAGGGTAGTGGGATTATGGCGAGACCAAAAGAGAGAGAGGAGATTGTTATAGGGGCATAATTGCGGGTCAAACTGGACCCGAACAACCTCAACGTGATTGGTGGTTCCGGAGCATACCAATTTGTAATTCGGATCCGGAACATGACCCTGAGAATATCCGACTTCGGTTTTGACGACGCCGGCGAGTCGCTGAAAGGCGAGTTCTACTCCCCAGAAGCAACCAGCTCCGAACTCAGCGAATTCGTGGGTCGGGTTGTCCGGAGAATCCGAATCCGGATCTAGAGCAGGGTTCGAGTTATGGGTTGCAGTGGTGGCGGCCATTGTGATAGATAGAAGAAGAAGAAAAGGAAGGGATTTTGATAGAGAGACGCTGGTGAAGAAGGAGAAGAAGAAGAAGAAGTATATGTATACGGAAGAAGGAAAGGAAGGAGGATGAAGAATGAGTCCTAGGTTCATGGCCAGGTTCACTGTTCCCACTAGTCACTACTACTTTCTTCAAAAGGGACCATTTGTTCTCGTCATCGTTTCTATTATTTGTTTATTTAAGAGGAAACCTACTATTTGGTCCCTCCTTTTTCACACTTTTAACTATTTGGTCCTGCATTTTTGAAATAGGTCCTAAATAATATTATAAAAGGAATGAGTACAAATAACATTACTAAAATATATTTGTTTTAATAAGAAAAAATTCATATACATTGGGTCTTACTGTCTTAGGCTAGGGTTGGTGCCACCATCCCCATATCTAAACTCGGATTTAACATGTAAATTTCACACATATCCATAGAATATAGGTATATTGATGATCTCTACGTGGGTGGGAATGCAATACAAAAACAATGGCCTGGAAAATAATAAATCAAGTACCTCAAATTATATAAATTAAGAAACTCACTGTAAAGTTTTCTAACATAAACTTTTCATTTGAAATCCTCCATGATAAAAATACAGCAATATTAGCTATAATCAAGCCCCAAACCACGTCATGGGTTGTTAGCCGTTCATACCATGATCTCCTGCAAACAAGAGGAAATATATTACTGGTATACCATATTATAGGTAAAGTAGTAAACTACCTAGTCCTAAACACATTGAAATTCTGGATTTTCTGCCAAATATCGATAATGAATTTTTGAAGAACTATCAATTTGCATGAACCTTTTGAGAAGAGTAGCAAGACAATAAAAAAAAATTTAAATAAAAGGGTAAATTAGCAGAAAACAAAATAGAGTTTCATCAACGCCAGCATGTTTATTGCATATATACAAGCAGAATTATTGAAAATGGCATGAAATGCATTTTCTCAAGGATTGCAGTGGCCAGTAGATGTCAAGTATAAGAACAGTAGGAAGGACTGTATACAATAGAATAGATAAAGTTTCTTTATTGGGAAATGAAACAATATGTAAATTCTAAAGAGCACAAAACTAAGGCTACAACACTATCATTTATATTCCGTAGTGATCCTACCCTATCATCATAAGCTTCAACTCCTTGCCCATAAACCCAAACAATTTTGCAGTAAACAAACATCAGTTAGAAATCCGGAAAGGAACAGAAAATTCAACACATAGCGTAAACTCAACTTCCCTTTTAAAGTGCAACCTGAAGTTACAATGCTTTAGCCAGTCAAAGAACATAAACAGAAAATCAAGATAATTACCAATACGATCCACCACTGCCAAAGCGAGAACCTCGGTTGAAACCGGAAAACTGCCTATGAAACTGAGTTCTGAGAATCTCCGAACCCTTTGCTAGAAAACCTTAGAAGAGCGTTTGATGAATTGAAGAGGGAGTGACGTGCGGGCATTAATGGCCATGGCTGAAAATGGCGAAGTGGGTGACTGAGAAAGGAATCAGAAATGTGATGTGGGGTTTTTTGGGGAAGAAAGGAGAAGCATTTGTGAACATGAGAGTGAAAACCATAGTGGGTATTAGTGTTAGATGAGAGTGGGAGCTTAGAGTAATGTCATTAAATTTGAATGCTAATCAATGAGGGTATATATAATTATTATTTTGTCTAATTGTTTTTTTTATATTTGTATTAGAGTATAGGTAATTGTAGGCGTATGAGTAGGGATAGTTTAATAATTGTAAGAGAAAATGAGATGATTTGTGGATGAGATGATGATGTGGATGCTATGAAGCATGAACACTCCATTGTGAAGGCGTGTCTCCGTGTCAGACATGTGTCCGTATCCGACACACGTACGATACCCACACAACACATATTCACAAGTTTCAGAATATAAAATCAAATTTTTATGACTTTGACATGACAAACAATAGAAAATAATGACACACATGACATATATTATGAATATATATTGTAAATTTTAAAGTTTTCATCCAAATTTATAAATTTTTTATCATTTATATATATAAACATATGTCGTGTCGTATCGTGTAATTTAGGAATTTCATGTGTCAGTATGTCCATGTCCGTGTCAGTGTTCATGCTTCATAGTGTGGATGAGATGAAGGTTTCACCAAACACTCAATCATTATTGTTCATCCAATTCTAAGATAAAATGATGTTTGAATGAGATAAATTTAGGATTGAGGGGCTCCCAAATAGGCCCGAATATATACAAATTCCACATTACATTTTAATGAGAATATTTCATACTTTACTATTTTTGAGTCTTTGTTACTCAGTGTTCTTTAACTTGGTCAAACCTTTCTCTCTCCCACGATAGGCGATCCTTAACTCGATCAAGCTCATCTCTCTCCCACAATGGGAGAGCCTTGATCCAAACATGCCCATTTTCCCTATTACAACCACGTCCCGAATTTCTCAAACTCCCACCTCTTGGACGTATGGGAACGTGGGTCTAGGCGTTCTAGCGACTTCTCCCTCCAACCTCATCTTATAAATATCTCATTTTAGTCATCAACAAAGGTTAGTTTCTCATCTCACTTGAATTACTCTAACTCTCTCGTGGTTCTCACACTAACTTAAGCGTCAGAGTATTCTTCGCAGACTCCTGTAAAATTCTTGTAGTCGTTCTTCATTTTATTGCTCTAGCCGTCCATCCAATTTAACTAGGTAAGGTTCTAGCCAAATTCTAATTTATCAATATTTATCAAAAAAATATAATTTTGAAAACTTTAAAGAAATTAAGAAAAAAAATTAAGATAATTGAAATTAACAAAATATATATATTTAGGTTAAATAAAAATTGACCTGAGTTTTAAGAAATGAGCGTAGTTGAGATATTGAGTCTTTTTTTTTTTTTGGTAACTATGGTATTATAGATCCTACATCTAATAAGAATCACACAGTATAAGAACTTAAGTGCAGCCGAGGACCACATGAAGGAGATAGAAAAATGCAAGTTGTTGAGTGCCTAGACTTTTCAAAGTCGTCCATGTGTTTAATATTGTGAATTTGTGATACCGATTGATTTATATTAATTTGGATCTTCTATACATTATAGGTAAAGTGTAGAAAGAGAAAGAAATAAATAGAGAGAGAAAGTGGGTCATATTGATACTTTTTCTCTTTAACTTATTCCTATCTCTCGACACTACAGTACTACACCTCTAAAGTACTATAGAGGATCCAAATTAGATTTATATCTCATTCATATCCAACTCCAGTCAATCAGTTGAACCTTTTTTATTTGTTCAAGTTTCAAATAGGGCTGAGCAAAACCGATTACATTCAATTCCAACCAATCCAAACCGACGAAAACCAATTAAAACCGATTAAAATTTGGATGGTTTGGGTAAGAAATGAGAGAACCAAACTTGT
The DNA here is from genome assembly GCA_003254925.1 of Chamaecrista fasciculata. Lineage (NCBI taxonomy): Eukaryota > Viridiplantae > Streptophyta > Magnoliopsida > Fabales > Fabaceae > Chamaecrista > Chamaecrista fasciculata. Next base: position 60,787 of record QANZ01013646.1, read on the forward strand.
TTGGTTCAGTTTATTTTACAAATTGATGGTCAACTGAACCATCCAATAATACCAAGCCTATATATTTCTATATATAAAATACTTCTATAAATAAAATACTTTCATATATAAAATGAATATATTTATCAATCTTATTCATTGAGCCACTAATTAAGCCTCCAAATTTATTTTAGTGTTTTTAAAGTACAATGAAATTGTAAATTTATGGTGGATTTTATTATGAAATTATGAATGTTATGAAATTTTAGATTTAAAAAATTCTCATATTTGAAATCTGATAGACTAATTGAAATAATGAATTAGAAAGTCATATATAATTATATATACATGCATAATTGCATATACTTGACAACATATGAATGCCTATATATATTATAATTTGTATGAAATTATATATAATTTTAGGAATATGATTTTTTTTTAAATGTACACAAAAATCGACTAACCAAACCAAACCAAACCAAACCGATCATGATCAATTTGGTTTGGTTCGGATGTCCAAAATTTTTTGAATGAATTGGATGGCTATTTCAGCCATCCAATTACATCGCTTCAATTCAAAAAAAATAAACAAACCGAGTCGAACCGAACCGATGCTCACCCCTAGTTTTCAGATATTTGTTATTGTTTATGGGTCTTGCAGATTTTCTTTTTGGCCTGACGGTCTTGCAGATTATTGCATAAAAAAAAAACCTTGTATCTAGCATGAGTTAAATGGACATGAGCTAAGCACAAAACGATATGAGATGGAAACAGAATCCAAAGTTGTAATTCAGGCCCATCAGTTCGAAGCCTTATTTATATCTGGCATCTCTTGACCCAATTATACCCTACTAGGCTTACATTCTTTCAAAACCCAATGCATATGACCTTTTATTTTATTTTTTTGAAAAGCATATGACCTTTTATTTTACTTCTTTAAATTAGAGCCGATCACTTAAATAGATTAGGTTAAGTTGACTCAGTATGCAAAGAATATTTTGATTCTTTTAGAATAAAAAAATTGAAAGAACGACAATAAATAGATTAGGTTCATTTCAATTTAACTTCTATTCTATCATAAATAGATAGTTTATTCTTATGAAAAAAGAGATAGTTTATTTACGCTGATTTTTTAAATTTCTCCATATCTACAATTGATAGATAGATGGGTCAACCACTCAACCCCCACTTAAACCTATTTCAATAATACTATTGCTTTGTTGTCAACTATTGTAATATATATACCTTGTACTATCTAACTAGAAATAATCAAAAATTTTATATTCTATAGGAAATATATAAATTTTACCATGTAGATTTAGGTATGAGTTTGAATTCAAGTAAGGTGATATCCCCATTCGAATCTTAAATGTAATAATAAGTACTTATTTTTATATATAAAATTATAATAATTTAAAATTTTATGATGGAGAATATTAAATTATAAAGATAAAATATTAAATATTTCATACATATTGAAGTATTTTAATAATATATTATTAATTATGATTTACTTTTTAATTTTTAGTAGTTATAAATAAAAAAAATAATGAAAATAAGTTTTATATTAATAAAAAATTATTTATTTAAAGGTTTTTTAGTCCGGGTTTAAGTATAGAGATTGATTTTAATATCTACTTATGTATGAGTTCAAATTAAAAAATCATAATAGTCTAGCCATATTCTACCTGTGATTGTTCCTATATCTAACCCTCGCAACTTGCTCTTGTATTTCTCTCTGTCTACTTTGCAAATTCATATTTAAATAAGTTAAATTTTCAAATATTTTAGCAAAATCAATAGTAATTTTGTCTATGTCTATTTTTAACTTTATTCTTTCTTTATTCTTTTTATATGAAAGATTTGTTCCAAGTTTCAACACTAAATCGATTTAAATTTATAATGAAAATCTTTTGATCTTTTATCAAATTGATAGAGAAGTTTATAGCATTTTCAGCTGTAAAAAAGGCTACTTTTCTTCTATCCAAAAAGTATAATAGTAATCCACTCATTGACAACACCAATTAGATATACTTTTATTTATTTCTATAATTTGAACAATTGTTATAAGTTATTCTTATTTTGTATATTATTGGAATTGAATGATCTGATCCATCTTAAGTATCGTTTGACTTTTCATGTAATGAGGGTTTTTTTTTTTTTAAAAGAAACTGTCACAGAAATAAAACTGAATTTTGACAAAACAAAACCAGAATCAAACATCCCCTGAAGTTTAGCATTTGGTAATAAATTACGTTTGACAAAAGAGTGAAAGAATGTCTTCGCCATTTATAGTCCACCAATCAGATGACTTTGATAATTTAATTTCAAGATGTGTTTTACTTGGTTCTCTCGAGGAAAATTACTTTTTGTATCATCTTCCCCATGCCACCCACATGGGAACTCGTATTCAAGTGCTTTCAACTTTGACCAAAGGTAAATGTGATCGATGAGTTCAAACTTCAAATATAACTGGTCTTTGCGTTCTCACTTCCCACCTTGTTACTTTGACAAACTTGAATGTTTCATGTTTGGTCAATTCCTTTCCACCCCGCCATTTTTCAAATTTAGACCCAAAAACAAAACCAGGGAAAAGATGAGGTTTTTATGTAATTTAAGCATAATTCAAACCCCCCTAATCACATCAAATATATATAAAACATTGATGAAATCCAATTCAGTAGTGGGACTCCATGTGAGTTTTTCTACTGGGTCCCTTCAGTTCCCTATAGCCCCCAAATTCACGGGGCCACTTCGTTTTTTCATATGTTGTAATTAGACGCTATGTTGCCCACTGTACTCTACAGTACTTATTGCTCTTCCTCCAAGTGATCGAAATAGTGAATACTACTAAAGTACTAAATACTAGGTACTAATCTTGGTCAAGACTCGAGACTCCAGATTGAAGTTATGAAGTGTATAAAGCCCACTTTATACAACAATGAAATCCATCGTTTGCCTTTTTTTCTCTTAGCTTTACATGCTTTGCCTGGCCCTCCATCCCTACTCTCTCTCTCTCCATATCCAAATAGCCAATAAAGTATCATTAAATAGCAAAATTGGGGTTCTACTCAGATTGTACCTTCTCTTGTCCTCATTCGTTAACAGTTATTTTGGTAGTTGGGGCATTTTCGATTGTTCCACTATTTTTAAAAATAATAAACTTTGATTGATGGGATAAGAATGAGATTCCAGTATTCCCTTTCATTTTCCCATTCGATTTTCCATTATAGTGCTCCCCTTTTACTCACGGTGTTCGTCGAGACTCTCTGCTTTTGTGTTTGCACGTACATGTGTCGGTAATCCGATGAACAGAAGAAAGACTAAAGAGACACAATGAAAAGAGAGATTTGAGATTTTAATCTAGGAATTTGTAATTTGGTACTGTATAACATAATGTAATTTGTAGTACATTCAATATCAACTCTTCTGCACTTGTTCTCTCTCAGACACCATTAAGATTCTCCAAATGATTTGGTTCTAAGAGCAACAGGCCGAGGTTGTAATCATGAGACAGTACAGCAAATCACCAATCAAAGCAAAAACCAGAGAAGAAAAAAAAGAAAAAGAAAAAGCCAACCAACCAAACCAAATAAAACAAAACAAATAAACAAGCCAAAAAAATCTTTGAAAAGCTAAAGAGATAATAATTAAAGGAGGGAAGGAAATCCCATGAAAAGTAAATCCTTGAGATTCACATACATATATTACAGCAATCACCATGGATTGGAACTTTTCTTTGACTAATTTCCCCCTCTTTCCTTTTTCTTTTCCAATTTATATATTCTTGGTTTTGTTATGTGAAATAATAGAGTCATCAGCTAGCTAGCAGCGAGAACCCTTTTTACAGTTGAGTGAGCCCGCACTTAGGGTTATGGTACCCACAAGAGAAGACGGCCTCGCACTCAAGCTTGAAGCCCTCGCGTAGCTAGAAGAGGCTCCAGCACCTGATGCCCTGAAAAACGCACCGTTTACCAGCAAATCCCCTTCTGACCTCCAATTCCAGTTCCTCCATTCACTTTCTGGTGCATCCTCATGCTTTGTCACCTACACATCAATTCATATTTTCCCATTCCATCACATCTACGGGGACTAAATTAAAATTTTACTACAATTTTAAGGGTTATCTTTTATATATATACCTCTTTGCTGAATCTGATATCAGGTGCAACAAATCGGTTGCCTTGGCTATTGATGGTTGGATTAGCACTTCCTCCAATAGCATACATTTCCCAATGGGTGTAGTCATTATTCACAACATGGAAATACCCCAACCTGCATCTGCACATACATATATAACACAAATGTTAGCATTGGCCCACATACTCAAAATTAACCTCATTAAATGTTGTAACCACATTCAAACTTAGCCATTTTCTCCACCCTCCTTTTTCTTTTTCTTTTTGGATTTTTGTTATTATACCTTGGCATTCTCTGGACAAGGCCTTCTCCGAAGTGATTAAAAGCTATGGTAACCTGCATATTCTTGTCTTGTGTATAGGCATCATTGTGACCCAACAACATCACCTTATCATGGTGCGTCATGTAATTGTTTGATATAGTAATCGCAGTGGATCCATGAATCGCATCGATCAAGCCATCGTTACAGTTTGAGAGAGAGCAATGATCAACCCACACGTGGCTCCCGCCAAAAATAGACACACCATCACCGTCCGATATGGTTCTCCATCCGTAGTGCCGTGGGGAGTCTCTCACCATAGCATTCCCTCCTTGCTTGCAATCGTGGATGTGAATCCCATGGATTATGATGTTCGTCACGTACTGGATCGTAATACAGGGCCCACCGGCGATATGAACGCTCGCTCCTCGGCCGTCGATCGTCTTGAACGAGTTCATAATCAGTTCTTCCTTAAGACTAATCACCATATCGCGCGCGAAAATGATCCACAATGGTTCGTCTTGAATCACGGCGTGCCGGAGAGTTCCCGGCAGGGGAGTCACCGGATTGTCGTCGCCGGCGTCGGTGACCACGTAGATCTTGCCGTCTCTGCCTCCGATTGCGTTCTTGCCGAATCCGATAGCGCAATCGGCGAGTTTCTGCCTGTTCTTCTCCCAATTCGGATCGCACCTCCAGCAATCGTCGATCGGATTACCGGTCGAGCATGAGAGGTAACCTAAGTTCCTCCTAGCAACAGAGGCATTGATTTTCCTGGAAAAGAAAAAAACAGAGTATCACATTTTTTTTCTCACTTACCAAACAAGAAATCTCACAGTGGATGAATCGATTGCAGTTTTTTCTCACTTACAAAACAAAAAATTAAGCAGAGCAACATAATCAGTCAAATTTGTTCTCACTTAACAAACAAGAATTTCACAATGGAAGAACTAATCAGAGGAACATTACGAATCACATTTTTTCTCACTTACCAAACAAGAAATTTCACAATGATTCGCATTTTTTTCTCACTTACCAAACAAGAAATCTCACAGTGGAGGAATCGATTGCATTTTTTCTCACTTACAAAACAAAAAAATAAGCAGAGCAACATAACGAGTCAAACTTGTTCTCACTTAACAAACAAGAATTTCACAATGGAGGAACTAGTCAGAGTAACATTACGAATCACATTTTTTCTCACTTATCAAACAAGAAATTTCACAATGAGTCGCAATTTTTTCTCACTTACCAAACAATAAATTTCACAGTTAATGATTACTCACCTGTTTACTTCTTGAACAACAAGTTCTGGATCGTGAAGAGGAGAGGAGGAAATGATGGTTGGGATGAGAAGAGAAGAGAGGAAGACGAAGAAGAAGAAGCTTGGACTCATGCTTTTACAGAGAGAGCACGTAACGTTTTTCAGTTTTTCTGTGTGTGTTTCAGTCAGTATGTGATAAAAGCGTGAAGGAGGGAAGGGGTATTTATAAAGAATGTGATTTGGATTAAATTAAATTAAATTAACACGTTATTTTAAAAAATAATAAAATACATTTTTACAAAATGTTAAATTAAACACGTGGGACCCTACTGTTATGTGATTGCTGGTTTTACGGGATTCCAATTGGGTAGTTTCGAATAAAATAAAAGTAGTTCTGGCCGTTAAACCAGCCCTGAATGATGGTAGAAAAAAAAATTATGAAAATTTTAGCGTCAAACATTTTTTTTTTTCTGTTTCGACGAAGAAATGTTAAAAATGTTCCGAAGTGGTCTATAATGGTAGTTAATTAGGTTTTATTACCTACCGTGTTAATGAATGAAAATAATTAAGTAGGTGTATTGTTAATTAGCATGCTGGGGGTCCCATGGCCTAATATTAAGCATTGTAATTAATGGAGAGTGACTTTAACAAAAACCCCTGACTCACCAGTCACCAGTTAATTATCTTGCATTAATCCTCGATTAAGTGTAGACATAACCAGAAAATGGACAGTTTGCTTGTTTGAGTGACTAATTAAATTAGTTTATGGGAGAGGAATTTGGTAAAAATGGTGGTGTCCAATTCGATGCAATTTCAAAGACGTATTTTGCACCAAAAATGTTTGTGCGTTTGATTTTGATTCATGAAATAGCGCGAAGTGATTGACTTTGCTGCTATTGTGGGTCCATAAGACTTTGTCTCTTGATTAAACTTATCAAAAAGTAAAATTAAGAATACAAATTTGTAAAGGACAAACTTAAAATTAATTTCAAACTTATTTTTTAAATGATTTTATTTTATTTATGGACAGTTATAGCTAAAAAAATTCTAAAAGTAATTTATAATTTTTGAATTCGTCGTATTAAAACTTAAAATAAGAAAGATATGACCAAATTCGTTGTTCGATCATGAAATGAGCATCCTAAATTTTAGACGCGATTTTACTTTATTTGTTGAGGGTCCTAACTAGATAGAGAATTATTCTTGAAAAGTAACATGTAACTTTATTTTTGTCAAATTTGAATTTAAAATAAGAGAAATATTATCATTTTTTTTTTGAAAAACATCATACCAAATTATATTATAGAAAAGCCAAACGGCACTTACAATCAGTCAGCGAACTACAATCTAAAATCTTTCACAAAGAAAGACTAATACTAGAAAGATCTAGACAAAACCACCACAAAGCTTGAGGGACTAATGATCTAATTTATTGAAATACAAATATAAAGAAGAGAAATAGTAAGGAGGAATTGTAATTAATACAATCCCTCCTTAAAGATCAAAGAAGATGAAAAAGAAGATTACAGAGATAGAGAAGGAGAGCGTGAGACGGTTTTCACTTTTGAGAGAAAATTTTGGATAGAAATATTATCATATTTAATAATTTGGAACGCAGGCAAAAAAATAATAATTTGGAACTAAAATCAACCAATAAGAAAACATATAGAATTAATTTAAATATTTTAAAAAGAGAAAAGGATTCTTTAAAACCATTTTTTTTGTTATACACCAAAAATACTAATTTAAACATTACACCTCCAACCAATTTTTTCTAATGAACATTGGATGAAATTGATGAGTAGAGTGGTGGTGAGTGAATGGGGGCTTTGGATCCCCTGCCGTACCGCAGGGCGTGCGGTGCGGCAGGGGCCAATGGGAGTGCGCCACGTGGCGTCACCTGCACACGTGGCGCCACGTGGTGTATTCTCATTGGCCCCTGCCGCATCGCACGCCCTACGATACGACAGGGGATCCATTCCCGTGAATGAGATCATTACTCATTCGTCTTGTAATGGAATATCTTCTTCGTTAAACAATGTCTTTATCTTTGATTTTGACAATCTATTAATACTCCATAGTTATGCTACTCCTTTTCAAAAAAAATCCATTTTTAAATTCATCAAACATTCTTTATTTAAAAATGTATGTAAAGTTATTTATGGTGTGTTTGGATATGAAAAATTTAAGAGAAAAAGAATAGTTTTTAGAAGTTGATACATCACTATTTGGGCGTACGCCTAAACGGCCCTCGCACCGGGCCTCTTCTCCCCTCCACACCTTGCGAGGCGCCTCCGAGCCAATCGGGCGCCCTTTGCACATTTAGGGGCGGCCATGATCCATCCCGGGCCTTGGCGCACGTCCCCCAAATAACACGTGGTCATCCACGACTACCTTGCTCCGCAATCCACGCCACGAGAGATCGTGGGCTACGGACTTGCTCACACCCACGATCTCCAGTTGTCTTGCGCCCGCCATGCGAAGTGACACGCAATCACCCACGATTGCCTTGCTCCGCAAATCTCGGTCTCCACCATCTCCGCTGGTGGAGATCGTGTCCAGTTACGTGGTCCGCCCCGCGCGCTGGCCACCTCTCTCCTCCCTGCTCTATAAATAGAGCCCATCTCAGCAGTTCAAGGTTAGCTACTTCTTACACTCTGAAATTCTCTTACTCTCTTATCACTCTCTTACTAACTTGAGCGTCGGAGTACACTTCGCAGGGCCCCCCTGTGAAGCTCTTGCAGGTTCTTGCTCAACTCTTGGCTCTTGCAGCCCATTCCGGTGAACTAGGTAAGTGCCAGCCATTTTCCAGTTTATCAGAAGTAATATTATTATCTCAAACATATTAAATTATAAAAAGAAAACTCAATTATCTTTAAAAAGTTAATTTTCTTTTTAAAAAATACATATTGTTTATATATGTTGATTTATTTAATTATAAATATATATAATTTCAAGGAAAATAATTTAAAGATCTTTGTTTTTCTTTTGAGCTATTCAAAATATTTTTATCTCCAATTAATAAATAATAGTGATTTTTTAAAAAAATTTTACTTAATTATTAAAATATATATGGAAGATAAATATTTATCTCAACTATCTAAGTAATAACGACATAAACTCAACGAAATCACGTTTTGGAACCAAAATGGAACTAAAGAAAACATTTTAAGATCAAAATGAAAGAAAAATAGTTTTAGGACTAAAATAAAACTCATCTCATAATTTGAAGACCACAATGAAATTTCAACCAAAGATTTAATACAAACAGACAAACAGTAAAGCTTTTTCAGAATAGCGTCTTGGATTTAAATTGGACAGTATATATGAAAAGATACGTTGTTCATATAAATAAAATTTATTTTCAATAATCATCACATTTTTTAGATAAATAATTTTTAGGGTAAATTACACTTTGGTACCCTGTGGTTTGACCCTATTTCACTTTGGTACCCTGTGGTTTGACCCTATTTCACTTTGGTACCCTGTGGTATTCTCCATTAACACTTTGGTACCCTTTGGAGCTATTTTGTAATTTTAACCATGATAATTTTTACAAAAATTACATATTGACCCCAAAGAAATTTTAAATTTTTCATTTTAGTCCCTATATAATATGTATCCAGGGATCTATTTGTAATTTTTTGAAAATTTTTTGGGGTCAATATGTAATTTTTGCAAAATTTGTTATGGTTAAAATTACAAAATAGCTCCAAAGGGTACCAAAGTGTTAATGGAGAATACCACAGGGTACCAAAGTGTCAAGTTTCAAACCACAGGGTATTAAAGTGAAATAGGATCAAACCACAGAGTACCAAAGTGTAATTTACCCTAACATGCACCCACAGTTAGGGTAAATTACACTTTGGTACTCTGTAAATTTGCAATGATGATATAACGCAAACATGCACCCACAGTAAATCTAAAGTTCTAATCTAGTCATGGATGACAGCCAATTCTCCCTCAACCAGTCTGCCTTATTTTCTTTAAACTTTATTTTGATTTTTTATGAATATGCTAACTTTTGCTTTGATGATATTATTTTTTTGTGGTTTTAAAGCTATCCTTTTTTTATTTTTATGTTTTTTTTTTAACTTTTGGGTTTCAAACTATTAGATATAGTTATATTTATCTTGTTTTAAATTTGAAAACATGGAGAGCGAAAATTTGTATTATCGTTGATGAGTCAATTCTTTATCCAATTGAATTTATAAACAAATGAGATAAAACTATATCTTGAAAGTAAATTTTCCAATTCACGATAAAATTAGTAAAATTATACCTATATCCTTTGATTTAAATTTAAAGATGAGTTTAAAATTACGATCAAATTACTTTTAATAAGACATTTCTCAATTTAGTTGGTAGCATAAACAAATGACATCAACGAAAATAGGTTTAGGACCAAGAGCAGAAAATTATAAAATTATGAAAAATCACTTTGAAACAAAATATACATATTGGACTAGAGTGAAATTTGATCCATACTAAAGGATTAATGTGAGATTTAAACCTTTTTTTTGTTTGTTTGATATGGGATATTCCGTTTGGTGTCCACCATCATACTCATATTTATAGGTCATTACATTAGGGAGGTTACTCCATACAACAATTTTACTATTTCAGGTATACTTAATTAATACTTGGCCTTCTAAAATAATAATGTTGCACATGTATTCATAACAAGATAAGCACATCTATAGTTCTCTCTATATAGAGACAACCTCATAAATCACAATAAATTTTAGGGTAAATTACACTTTGGTGCTTTGAAGTATAGACATATTCCACTTTGGTATCCCATTTTTTGAAAAATGATATTTTGGTACTCTGTTTTATTTGTCTTTAACACTTTAGTACCTAAAACTTTTTTCCGTTACCTCTTGACGAAAAAGCATGTGCAAGTCATGTACATGGTCAAACACATGAAATTCATCATCCTAAACTCATATTTCACGATTTAGCCTCTAAGAAAAACGATTCAACCTCCAAAAAGCACGATTCATTATGTACTTGAAGACAGAGGATTTCAAGTTATTTTGAGGCTGAATCGTGAAATCTGAGTTTAAAAGAATAATTTCGTGTTTTTGACTCTGCATGTGTTTTTTTTTTCTGTAAAAAAGTATTGAAAAAAATGGTTTTAGGTACCAAAGCGCAAACAACTAATAGAATAGGGTACTAAAATGTCACTTTTGAAAAAACAAAGTACCAAAGTAAAATCGGTTCGTACCTCAGAGTATCAAAATATAATTTACACTAGATTTTATCTACAACTTCTTGCTTCTTAGAATTATCATCTGGATTTTATGGGTCCCCCAACACTACTCTTGCTTTGCTTCTTTGTCAAGGGATAACTTATCAAACAATTTCAATTCATGCGTAGATATTGATCATTGAACATGCTGTGATCGATTGTTTCAAAAAGTTCCAATATTTAACCAATATTTAATTGTCGTTGATAGTTAATAAACTCGCTTAAAACGGGAATTCACTTGGTTTATTTTTCTAATGATTGGGGGGCATATTAATTTAAGGTCAAGTAACTGAAAAACTGGCACGCTTCTTAACATACATTCTCATGTGTATGTCGCTACTTGATAGCCACCATTTGGCCACCATGCACTCCAAGTAGCACAAAACATATATTTGATTTCAAACAAAAAACAGTACTAACATTTATTATTTGTTTATTGATTTTTCCATGCTAGAAATTATGGATGAGCAAAATCAAATTCAATCCAACCAATCTATACCAAATCGATGAAAACTAATTATCTAATTGGCTTTTTGGTGACGAATAATTAATAATTAGTGTCATTAAAATCAGGTTGGTCAAATCAATTAATTAAAGGGTAAATTATACTTTGGTACCCTATTATATGGATTAATGTCACTTTGGTACCTTGTTCTTTCAAAAATAATATTTTGGTATCTTGTTCTTTCAAAAGTGACATTTTGATACCTTGTTATTTGGACCAATTTCACTTTGGTATCATGTTCTTTCACTATTTGTTACCCTATTCATTTTTTTAGGGTACCAAAGTGTTAATGGTGCAAAGAAAAGGGTACCAAAATGTCACATTTGAAAGAACATGATACCAAAATGTCATTTTAGAAATAACAGGGTATCAAAGTGTCACTTTTGAAATAACATGGTACCAAAGTGACATCGGTCCATTGAACATGGTATAAAAGTGTAATTTACCCTTAATTAAACATAGTTTAATTTTGACATTTTAAATATAATAAAATATTATTCATAATAATGTTTTAATATAGGATACACCATTTTATAATAACTATAAATTTAAATGATACAATAATTTAATAATTTTTATAGTCAAAAACTAATTTACTGGTCTAATTAATTTAAATCAATTTTGATCAGTTTGGAAACTTTGAATGAGTTATACTAATTGAATTGAACAATTTTTTAACTAATTAATTAACTCGATTCTATTAAATAAATCATCTGATAAACTCAACCGAAGCAATCCATATTCTCTCCTGAATCATTCTCAAAACTCATTTTCTGGTTTTCAAGTTTTAAATAAATATAATAATGAGGACCAAAATTCTCGTGACAGAAGCACATGGGTTGCCCTTGAAAAATCAAACTTTGGACTCTTTTTTTTGTAGGCCCAACGTTATCCCTCCTCTCGTGTCTCTTTTATTTTATTTTATATTTTTTTTGTTTATTTATTGTTTTGTCATTAAAATTTCCGAACCGCAAAATTCGCCGAGAAACAAACAAACAAACAAGAATACCATATACCATGCTGACATGGCATAACGGGACGGAGCCACGTGTGTAGAGAGTAGAAACTGCTTCGTTGGGCCCTACGTACGTACCGTTTAGGCGTTTAGGCCGTCGTATCCGTTAATCAGCTGACTTGAGCATCCACTATCAGATACGGCGTGACGTTTGAAGATTTTTATTCGCCTTCACGATACGCTCGTCGTTCTGCATCTACGACGTCCTAGCCGCTCGTTATGGATTTCATTTTTTTTTTTTTTCAAAAGTATCCATTTTGTCCCCAAACTTTACAGCTGCTGTCAATTTCGTCCCCAATCTTTCTTTGCTGTCAATTTTGTCCTCAAACTTTACACATGCTGTCAATTTCGTCTCCAATATTTTTTTGCTGTCAATTTCGTCCCTAATCTTTCACATTTTGGTCAATTTTATCCTTTGCTCTTACTTTAGCCAAGTATTGACGACAAAATCTATGTGGCTAACGATATATAATGTAAAATTGATAGAAAAAGAAACTAAAATCCTAACTTAGATTCAAAAACAGGATGCAGTCTGTCGTTAATTTATTAAAAGAAGTTAGTCAAAGGATAAAATTGACGAAAATGTGAAAGATCAGGGACGAAATTGACAGTTGATGTAGAGTTTGGGGACGAAATTGACAGCAAAAAAGATTGGGGATGAAATTGACAGTTGGTGTAAAGTTTAGAGACGAAGTTAACAGCAGAAAAAGTTTAGAGACGAAATTGAGAGCTACTATAAAGTTTGAGGATGAAATTAGTATTTTTTTTTTTTAAGATAAACCAACCAGTATATATTGTTGGATTTTATTTTTTAAAAAAAAAAATAGTGGGGATGACGGGGATCCAACTTTATTCAAAAGCTTAAGCGAAAAAAATATTAAGTCACCCCCAATTTACTCTTTTTTTTTTGGCCTGAACCCCAATTTACTCTTTAAAAATAGGCCAGTCTCAAATTGATCTCTTATGCATGGGTAAGTTTCAAATTCGTCACTTACTTTTTATTTATTTCAGATTGATCTTACATATTTTTATGATGTTTTAAATTAGTCCAAAAAAATACTTAATGTAGTTATATCTCTTTTATTTCAAGCACAAATACGACAAATTCAGAGCTATGACTTTCTTTTACCAAGTACTTTGAGACCATCAACAAACAGGATCAAAACGAGCCCCAAAAGTTGATAACTTCAAACAAGTAAAATTGATAATATCTTTCTTGTTTGAAGTCCAAATGTGACAAATTTAAAGCTATATGACAACTCTTAAAGAATTATTTCTTTATCCAGTTAATATCGCTAGTAAATAATGAGGTCAAATCGCATCTCAAAAGTATTTTTAGGACCAATTTGGAACATCATGAAAATATATAGGACCAATCTAAAATAAATGAAAAATAAGAGACCAATTTGAAACCTACAATACATAAGGGACCAATTTGAAACTTTGGCCTTAAAAAATATGTACAGCATTCTTCAAGATCTTAATCACATGTTATACGTTCGAAGATGAGATAAATCATCACTTTATTGCTAAAAAAAAAAAAGATAAATCACTTTAGATTAAAATATATCAAAAAATTTTGTTATCAAGTTTTTTATTCATAAAATCACTTTTTCATTTTCTATTACTTTTGTATTCTTTTCTATGTTATTGCACTTCAAATTATTATAGTTTAATTGTTTAACTGTGCTGTGTATAAAAAAAAAAAGTGTTTAACTGTGATAGAAAATATTAAATATTGACTTTAAAAAAATATTCTAACAAAATGAGTGTTCCTACAAATTAAAAATTTAGGAGTTTTTATCCTGTTACATAATTTAGGAAATCTTTGGCTCGAAAAGCAAAATAAAGAGAAGTTTTGTATATTTTAACTATTATTTTAAGACGAATAAAGAGTATCAATGCTATTATAAAATATGCATATAGAAACTAGAAAGTGAATATTGTTGATTTTTTTTTCACTTTGACCAGTTTTTTTTGGGTAATATTCACTTTGACCAGATAATATTGTTGATGGAGTCCCCAAACTTTGAATAAAGCAAGTAGAAATTGCAACAAGCACTAATGGTAAAAGTCCAATAATAACATTTTCATGGTCAAATTAGTCGAGAAGAACAAAAGTCACGAGTATATAATTAAACGTGTATTATAACATGACTTATTAGACTTTAGTAAATGCAAAAAATAATAGATAATAATCAGGCCATATGTCAATATAAGTTAAATGATTATATTTTCAAATAAGAGTACAGTTTGATTTAACAAATGACTCATCGATCATCTGATGAGACAATTATTGACCACCTTAACAAAAAAGAATGCAGATTAGATTTTAAGTTGGAATGATTATTTGCAACTCAAGGGAGGCTAAATTAATATAATTAATTTGTAGTGCTTGGCAGCTTAGGATATATCCAAGTTTGATGTATGGTATTTTGATTAGCAATTGAGATGAGTAACGAACTAATAAGAGATTTGAAATGTTGTATAAGTGTATACAAGCTAAGGGGGGACAAAAGCAACGTGAAGGTCTCTATTAATAAGCAGTTTATGTAGGGTTCATAAAAAAGGCACACCCATGTTAGTCAACTTTATCTTCTCAATATACTGAAATGAATTATTGTGGAGATGGATGTGCTATGTAGCTAGCCGTTATTATTATTATTTAGATTTCTGATCGATATTACACAGCAACCTCCACATTACCACACACACACATATATACACATACATGTATATATATATGATATATATCCTCAAACACCTGGTGCTTATTGTTCCTAATCCTTGCCATATTGCACAAGTCTTTTTCAATACTTAGTGGTTTTTTCCCTTTTCAGCACATGCACATGTTGCTTCACGTCAACGTACCCCTATTTTTTTTCCTTTTTGTTCTTACTTTTGGCCAGACTTTCAACACATTATATGGCTTAATTAATGGGAGAATTATTTATAGGTAGCCACTAGCCAGGACTCAAATTCTAGAGATATATATCCATGACATTGTAAACTATATAGTCTAACATTGCATGCATAATATACTCTTAATTACTGGTGGTTAATTAGTTTAATTTATTAATTATTTGCGTCGAACCAAAGTTGAAGTTTTTTCTTTTTTTGAACCAGAAGTTGAAGTTCAACTTAATTATAAATTTGGTTTTTAATAGGTAACATGCATTTAGAGTTTATTTTAGACATCAATGAGTTCACATTGCGAGAGTATAAGAGGGGATGAGTTAATTGGAAGCCCCAAGAACAATATATATAACTTTCAATGTGTGATGATGAAGTATAGATCATATATAGGGGAAAATTAAGGATATCCAAATGGACCATCAACAATTATTAAAAGAGAAAGAGTGGAATCAGGTTTCAAAAACGTCATTTATTGTCTGAAATAATTGGATTAAAAAGAGGATTTTCAGCCAAAGGTAGAGAGAGAGAGAGACAAGAGTTATGAGGGAAGTGATAGGGCCAAATAAGGCCCCTCTTGTTCATGACTTGAATGGCATAATTAAATTAAGCTTAATTAATTTCCAAAATCCAAGTGTTCCAGACTCTGTACTCATCATATAGGGATCATTATGTCCTCCATGCATCCATTTGGGTCTCACAAATAATTAGAGCGAGCTAGCTATCAAGTTGTCAAAAGTCACATATCACTCATTGTATCTTTAATTATTAATTTTTAAGTTAATAGGATGACAACTATTTTATCAGAGAATTTTAAGGATTATTTTCAAAAATTATTTGCAAATACAAAATCAGATGCCTAAACAATTTAAACGGTTAAGATTAGAATATCTTTTTTCTGAGTTGATCATTTTTTTTATATGAATCATTGGTATTCTTCTATGAAGATTCATCTAATTTATATCAGGTAATATTACAAAAACAACAAGATTTTTATAATATAATAAATTTTCCGCACTTGGCTAACAGGTTAGATCTTACGATGGAAGCGTAACAGAGATCGGTTCTCCGAAGCCTAGCTTACTATTTTAGTGGGTCTGGATGCGATTTGGCGTTGCAGGAATGGGGTGGTCTGGAGGAGCGCAAAACCAGATTCGTTGGCTGTCATCAACGTTGTTAAGTACTCTTCTGTATCCTTTTATGTTAATGTCTTTGATGGTTCGTTTACTTCTCCTTCGTTTGATTTTTATGCGTTTGTGTTTTTAGCGTATTCAAGTCATGACTCGAGGGGTCCGTATACCCCAAGAGTATGACTCTAAGACGTTTGTTTTGTAATCCTTCACCGTTTTTTAATACATCAAAAAAAAAATCCAATACCATTTATTAAATTATAAACTACATTCTAATCGTGAGTTCAAGACACTAATTATCATTGAGAATGTGTATGTTCAATGGAACAGAGGAAAGGGAAAAATAGTTATTAACGATTTTAATGGAATTGGCCACCCCTTAATTATCAGTTACAAAAATCAAAATATACTTAAATTGGCCTATCAGTTCGGGAATTAGTATCACCATAATTGTGACTATGACTAGGTAGCTAAATTTTTCTGATTTAGGACGGAGAAACAAGGCCTATGTAAAAAGCTAAATATATTTTTTTAGCCCCCAAAAATTTCCAAAATGAATTATAATTATTGGCTTTTTTTTTCATTTATTTAATTTTTTGGCACTATTCCCTCTTTATGTTCATTGCTATGAAGCATGGACACTGACACGGACACGGGACACGACACGGACACGGACACAGCGACACGTCAAACTCTCAAAATTACACGACACGGCACAGCATATATTTATATATATAAATAATTAAATATTCATAATTTTTAATGAAAAAATTAAAAATTACAATTTTTATTCATGATATATGTCATATCTATTATTATTTTCTCTTGCCTATCATGTTAAAGTTACAAAAAATTGATTTATATTCTAAAATTTATAGATATGTGTCGTGTCGGTGTCATACGAGTGTCGGACACTGACACGTGTCTGACACGGCGACACGCCTTCAAAATGAAGTGTCCATGCTTCCTAGGTTCATTGTCTTAATTTAAATACATCCCCAACAACCCCTCTTCCCCAAATTATTGTGATGTTAACCTTATCCGATCATTAATATAACTTTTTCACCATAATGCATCAACGTATTTCGTTGGCTTACATGTTCTTATAAATCAATCTATTATCCATTAAAGACAAAGTTAGGTTTCTTGTCAATCCTTTAACATATAATAGATAATTAATTTATGGTCAAAGTACAAATTTGATCTTTTGGTTGCAAATCAAACTCTTGTTTTTTTTTTTTTTGGGAATTTGTTCTCTCATCTTTTAGTCAAATGGTAAATTCTTTATTTTTTTGTTGCATATTTAATCTCATATCTTTTGATCAAGTTGCAGATTTAGTCTCGTAACTTTGCAAAAGTTTTCATCGGTAGTCCTACCTTAAATTTCATCTATCTCCATCGTTAAGTGTGACCTTAGCAATTGACGTGGGGACCAAAATTGCAAATAAAAAAAATAAAGATATAAGAGTAAAATCACAACTTACCTCAAAGATAAGAGACTAAAATCTCCACGTCATACTTAATGGAGAGAGATGGATGGAATTTAGAATGAGATTAACGGTGAAATTTATTACAAAAATATGAGGCCAAATTTACAACTTAATCAAAATATGTGAGACTAAATTTGTAAAAAAAAATAAGGGTCTAATTTCCAATTTGACAAAAAATAAAAGACTAATTTTGCACTTTAGCCTTAATTTCCTTTTCTTCTAAACTTCGTTAACTATAAACAATGCGTCACAAAATAATTAAATTTCATCGTGAATTTTTAAGATTAATTTTTAGAAAAAAATAATGGTCGAAATAAAATCCTAGAGAATTGACCCGTGATGAAGTTAAGTTTGTCACGAGAATGAGAGAATATAATCGTATATTTCTGCAATTAATTTCCACTTAAACTCATGTGCAATGTTTTGCCATTTGAAGGCCTTGTTAATTCGGAGTCATATTCAATGTTGCTTCATATCTTGTGTTATATATACTAAGAATTTAGTGACGGCCATGTGCACCTCACGCTAGGTTGATGTGAACAAGTAGAGGAGTTAAATCATTAATTAATTGAAGGGTGTAAATTAATTATTTAAGGTTGAAGAGATAGAAAGAGATATTGAGTAAGTTACGTAATCATTTAAAGTCATGTAATAGGGATATGATAAGGCAAAAGAATTAAATTTCTCTCTAAATTTTTCGGTGACTGTGAATTTTATCTCCGACCTTCAATTTTAACTCCAACCTTCTTTTGTTGTCAATTTTATTTTTAATGTTTAATATTTTGGTCAATTTCATCATTTGCTTATACTTTAATTAAATACTATCCTTTGCTCGTTCCTAACTAAATTAGTCTTTTAAAAAAAAAGAGAAGTATTTTGAAATACCTCAATTTAATAGATGGAAGGATGATCGCAAATACCAGACATCGAACCCGTGACCACGCAATATGAGGCATAGCACTCAACCACGTAGGCACGGGATAGCTAGTGATAGAGATATGATAATTGATAAGACAAAAGTATTAATTTTCTCTATAAATTTTACGGTGGCTGTCAATTTGTCTCCAACCTTCTTCTGTTGTCAATTTTGTTCCTAATGTTTCATATTTTGGTCAGTTTTATCTTTTGCTCGTACTTTAACCAAATACTATCAACGAAATCTATGTGTCTACTAATATATAATGTAAAATTGATAGAAAAAGAAATTTAAATCTTAATGCGTATTGGAAAACAAAATATAGTTTGTCGTTAATTTATGAGCAAACCTCCTTTTTGGTCCCTCAATTGTTACTGAGTCAAGGAATCGGTCCCTCAATTGTGGGAAACTACAACTCAGTCCCTCAATTGTACAATCCCGTTTACGTTTTGGTCCCTCACGTCTGGTCCGTTAGTGATAGAGGTGTTAAGTGATGACGTGTCACCGTTATCTGCTTAGGTGGCCGTTAAATGCTTAGTTGAGGGACCAAATCCTCGACTCAGTAACAATTGAGGGACCAAAAAGGGGGTTTGCTCAAATTAATATCCAACTCATTTCCACTTGACACCTCATTCAAACTACTCTCTTGCAATTTGGTCCCAAAACCCCTAAATCCCCTAAAACTTTTTTTAATCCTCTTCTTCATCTTTTTCATCTTCTTCATTCATTTTAGTCCCAAATCCTAAAAATAAAATTGTAAAGTATCCCAAAACCTTTCCAAACATTCCAATTTAGTCCTTAAATGTATTAAAAACCCTAAAACCCTAAACCCTAAAAAAAATCTACTTTGAGTTCATTCATTTTATCCCATTATTCTCAATTTATTAAATCATAATTAAAAAAAACATTTTAGTCCCTGAACCCTAATTTCTTCATCTTCATCTTCATCCTCATTCCTCTCTCATCTTTCATTCCTCACCGCCGATCCTACTGCTTCAACCAAATCCTCAAACATCAAAATGGCTCGATTCTTCAAATCCTTAAACATTCTCTCGCTCGATTCTTCAATTTCTGGGTTTGATTTCAAGTTCACAACCATTTTGGGCGTCGCGAGATACATTCATTCATTTCTTAGGGTTCGAATTCGAATTGGGGGAGAAAGTTTGGGGTTTCTTTCGATTTTGAAGAAATTCCGAGAGAATGCCTGCGACTGATGATGAAAACTCGTCGTCGCCGTCGTCGTTTACCCATTTCGGCCGTTCGCTTTTGAGTCTCTGTCGCGACCATCAGGTTCACTCCATGGAAAGCTCAACGACGCCACATGTTCACTCTGTCGCGACTTGCTTTCTCTCTCATGAGTCTCTAAGCTTCTCGATTCCTTCCTTCGCCGCCACGAGAGCTTTTCGGCTGATGAATGATGATGATGATGATGATGATGATGATGATGATGATGATGATGATGATCATGATGATGATGATGATGATGATGATGATGATGATATGAACTGATGATGAACTAATTTTTTTAAATCAAGAATTGATGAATTGATGAAACTTGTGTAATCTTTGGTAATTTCTGGTTGTGTAGTTTTAGGGTTTTGTGGTTTGGGGTTTGGAGTGGATGAGAAGATGAAGATGATGAAGAGGAAAGTAGGATTTAGGGACCAAATTGCAAGAGAGTAGTTTTTTTAGGGGTTTTTAATACATTTAAGGACTAAATTGGAATGTTTGGAAGGGTTTTGGGATACTTCACAATTTTATTTTTAGCATTTGGGACTAAAATGAATGAAGAAGATGAAAAAGATGAATAAGAGGATTAAAAAAAAGTTTTAGGGGATTTAGGGGTTTTGGGACCAAATTGCAAGAGAGTAGTTTTAATGAGGTGTCAAGTGGAAATGAGTTGGATACTAATTTGAGCAAACCCCCTTTTTGGTCCCTCAATTGTTACTGAGTCGAGGATTTGGTCCCTCAACTAAGCATTTAACGGCCACCTAAGCAGATAACGGTGACACGTCATCACTTAACACCTCTATCACTAACGGACCAGACGTGAGGGACCAAAACGTAAACGAGATTGTACAATTGAGGGACTGAGTTGTAGTTTCTCACAATTGAGGAACCGATTCCTCGACTCGGTAACAATTGAGGGACCAAAAAGGGGGTTTGCTCTTAATTTATTGAAAGAAATTAGTCAAATGATAAAATTGATTAAAATGTGAAACATTGGGGATGAAATTGACAGCAAAAAAAAATTAAAGACAAAATTGACAATTGGTGTAAAGTTTGAAGACAAAATTAATACTTTTGCCTCAGTGGTTCTAACTACAATTGGTAAGTTTATATATATATATATATATATATATATTAATATATATACAAACCCTAAGAAAATTTCTAAATTTATCTGCAGTTATCATTGTGTTTCTGCAAAACTGAATCATATATTACAAGACCAGAAACGTTTCATGGCGGATGATGAGAAGCTACGTTTTTTTTTTTTTCCCTT
>QANZ01013646.1:82287-109412 GCA_003254925.1 Chamaecrista fasciculata
AAAAAAAAAAAATACAATATTAAGAAACAACATCACAATATTTGCTTGGTTAGAGTGAATTTCTATGTTTCAAAATATCTATTGTTTTATAAAATTAAGAAAGTATTCATTATTTTTTTATAATTTTATTCTTACCTATTATCTTTTAAAATAAATATTGTAATAAGTATGCTTTGAAAATAGGAAAAAAAATAAAGGTAATGTAGTTTTTTTATCTTATATTTTCTTAAGTTTAAGATGAATTAATCGTTTTCTTAATATGTATGTACCCTCTAAATTGAAACAGATATTGTGAATCGAAGAGAATACCTTTTTTTTTTGTTAAGTCATGGGTATTCCCTGCCTATTCGTATAACGGTCTAAGTGAAGACTAATCTCATTTGGACCTCAAAGACGAAATGGCTAGAGCCCTCCCAACAATATTGACTCTAGGGAGAGAACCCAAATTTTCTCCCTAAGATGTAGCTCGCGTAGCCACTACACCAAACCAGAGTAAAAAAAACTGGCCCAGATTGGGCGGTCCGACCGGCGAACCGGTGCCCAGACCGGTCCGGAGATAGCAATTTACCGGAATGCAAGTGAATCGGCGGGTCACCGGTTCAACCCGCCGGTTCACTTGCAACCCGTTGTGCCGTGAACCGGTTTAGACCGGTTCACATTTTTTTTTAAAAAAAAACCTAAAAATCTAATCAGCTCCTTCGACCTTCATTCTGCATTTCTGCCTCTCTGCTCTCTGCCTCCTAAAATCGACCTTCTACTCTCTGCTCCATCGTCTGTGGCTGTCGTCGTCGTCGTCTGTGGCTGCCGGGTTCGTGGCTGTCGTCGTCGTCTGTGGCTGCCGGGTTCGTGGCTGTCGTCGTTGTCGTCTGTGGCTTCCGGGTTCGTGGCTGTCGTCGTCGTCTTCCGATCGAATACCCGCCGTGGAGGTAAATTTTTGTATGTGATACTAGAATGGATTATTGTGATTGTGGCTGCTAGTGATACTAGAATGGATTATATGTGATACTAGAATAAATTTTCATCTGTGGCTGCTAGTGATTGTGAAGATGAATTGTTTTATTTATTTTTTTGAATATGTGAGATTAGTAATCTGAATTATTGGTCTGATTTGGTGTGAAATAGATTATTTGAGAGACTGGATTATGTTTAATTTTTACTTTATATTTAAATTATTGTAAGATATTAATGTGTATTTGATAAATATGTATATTTTTTTAAAAAAATTTAAGTAAACCGGCTCAACCGGTTGAACCAGTGACCCAGCGATTGAACCATTGAACCAGTAACCCGAACCCTTCGTCGGTTCAATTGCCGGTCCAGTATTTTGCACTATGCACCAAACACTTGTTGGTAGAGAGAGTACCTTTTAACAAACAAGCAATATTAATACAAATTTCTATTGGCCAAAAAAAAAAAGTAATACAATTTTCTTAATTAGTTTTCATTAATGGCCTAAAAAAATATAATAATTTTCGGAGATGCCAATGTAACTTAAAGAACAATAATATAATTTTGTTTTGGGTCAATAACGATAATATAATTTTCAGAACGAAAAAGAATTTAGGCCCAAAAAACTGGAGAAGAAATATATAATTTCAAACATTGACTACGAAGGCCCGATTCCATGGTTCCGTGTTAAAACTTTTATTGGATTGAACGGAAGGCCCAATCAGGCCCGTTTGGTATCAGTTAAATCGACGTTTGATTGACCTGACTTATTAATAATAATCTCAAATTTCATAAAAAGTTAAAGTTAATGCCATTCAAATTATCAGTTGATTGACTTGTGACTTTAAATCAAGTACAAGAATCTTGCATGTCCTTTGATCATTGGACAATAATGCACTTCTCCATACATTATTTCTCTGTCTCTCTCTCTCATGATATTTTCCTCATTTCACTAAAACAAAAACAAAATAATTTAACTTTTTTAAAAATGTGTGCTAATTTAAAGAAAGAAAGTTGGCATCTCTCTCTATACATGCCCTTCATAATTTATTTTGTTCTTTTTTTCATTTGATAAGTGCAATTAGGTAGCTGGCTCAGACATTTTATTTATTAATTTCTTATAATATATTTTTGTATGATTAACTATGGTACTAATTCTTTTTTTGGTCTTGATGAATCTCTATCTATCCTTCTAATTTTCAAATGAATATTTCTTAGCAACAGAATACCGGGTTGCAACTTAAAATCTTTAAAACCGTGTAATTTATTAAGCCCAGGTCTCACCTTTTTCGTCTTATTGCATGTTTTGAATTTGAAAGCGCACGTATATCTGTGCAATATTCCATTTTTTTTTTCATCTGTGGCATATATATAGAAATAATTATTATATAAAAGCAAGTTGGAAAGGTCAAGTCAAGCTGAGTCAGTTGACCCTTTGACTAGGGTGCATGTGGGAGGGAATGGGGCATTACATATGCCACAACCAATGCAATTAATTATGAAATAAATAACGTAATTAAGACGCTAATTGCAAAGCTAGCTAGCTAGCTATAGCTATATAGATATATTATTTACTATTTAGTGCATAGGCCAACCACATGCACGGGATTAATACTAATTAGTAATTACACAGTGTATTAATTTATTAAATGATGATTAATTTTGATGAATCTTGTAATAGTAATGATGGGATAGACAATTAAAAAAAATAGCATAAAATTAAGGCCTAGCTAATCCAAAATTTCAGCACTAATAATGATACCACTGATGAGTAGATTATGATTTGAGAGCCTCAAAGTGACACTTAGAAATTAGGTAGGGAGTAGTAGGGACATTTGAATACATATAAGATGGTCCCAAACTTAAAAAACTTGTATATATATACATATTAGATTAGATGGTCCCAAAAGTGAAAAGTACTAGTACAAAAGACGTTAGGCTGTTATATACATAGAGAAAGAGAGAGACAAAAATTATTAATTAGAGTGGGAGAGCTGAAAATGCGTGTAAGGTAGTGAATAGAGAGGTTGAAGGCTATATATATATAAATAGGGAGAAAATCCTAGAAGGCTATATAGCTATATATATATAGGTAGATGAAGAAGAACATGAAAAGATGAGAATCGAAACGGCGCCGCTTCTAGCTATCAGAAAAATCAGACTAGTATGCAGAGAGTGTACTACGTGATAACTATACATGAAACTGATCCATGATATTTATGATTCTTCTTAGTATGAATAGAAATAGAGACTAGAGAATAGGCATTTTTGTGTATAATTGATGATATTGCATAGGGATAATTATATTATATATAATAAGTTGTAGTGGTGGCGTGTAAATGAATTTAAGGTGTAGGGAAAAGCATGTACAAAATATGCAGGCATAGTTAAAGGCAACAAACATAGCTGCATATGTTTTATGTCTTATCTTAATCAACCTTCTACCTACGTCCTTTTCATTTCATACCTTTTTCAAATACACTGCCAAATTTCCCAACAATTATCTCACTCATTCAATAATGGAGTTAACCATCTTTTTAATTGTGGGGGCGTCATTGTAGTTCAGTTTTTTGTCTCTTGTGTAAATGGTTAGGGTTTAATCTCTAATTTTTGTAAATGGAGTACACTCTATCATTAGTCATATACTCATATACTGTTTTTTTTCTTTTTTTTCTTTTTTTTTAGGAAAAGTTGTATGTGAGCTAGACCCAAGAGTTAATTGAAGTCAAAACATATTTTGAGACTCTATGAGAGTTTTTAAAGTAATTCCAGATCATTTATCAATAAAGTCTTCATATCAATAGCAAAAATTTAATCCATGAATCACAACTTTATGAATTATGAGTCAACTTCTTATTAACTGGACTAATCCATGTTAACTATTTTGTACTTCCTTATAGTTGGAAGAAGATATAATTGGGATGTTTTTGCTACTCTTCTGTTTTGTGTTGTGATGTTGTTTTGTTGATTTTATTGAAGTTCTTTCGACCAAACCAACCCGACAGGCCAAGGATTAATCCTTCACGGATTTGTGCTCCATTTAAGGGTCTGCCGCTGGCCAATTGGTTGCTACATACACAAGGCGGGATTCGAACCCCCGGCCTTGCTTAAGTGACCTAGTGAGCTCGACCACTAGGCCAACCAAACTTAGTTTATATAATTGTACTTTGTTTATCTAGTTTTTAATTATTTTTTATTAATATTTAATATAATGTTGCAAAATGTGTATATATATATATATATTTTTTTTTTATCTTAGTATAGTTAATCATATTACACTCTCGTTGACGTTAATATATTATTCCAAAATATCTTATTACCATTATGATTTTTTGTCACGATGCAAATTGTCGTGTAACATATATGCGTTCTTAAACAAAAAGAAAGACTTTCCACCAAAAAGAAAAAAGAAAAACTAATCAAATATATAGTATCGAAAATATTGCGTTACGTTGTTTTTATTAATTTTACTATTTTTATTATTGAGTTAAAACATATAATACCATTATAATTTCATTATAATCCCATTACAATTTCATTATCCCAATTTTCATTACATAACTTAAGCTACAGTGCTATTTGGGTGTTTGTTTTTCAATTATAAAGTCATTACAAAAATTACACTTCATTACCANATATATATAATATATATACACTACTAGAAAACTTGTGATTAGCAATGGAAATTAGAAACATAAACAAATTTTGTTGCTAAACTGTAAATTTAGAAACAAAATTAGCAACTTCATATAAATATGTTCCTTTTCTTACATACATTTCTATATTTAGCAACAAATATCACTAAGACATTTCTAATTTTGTTTCAAAAAAAAGGAAAAAGAAAAAATAATAATTTTTTTTAAAAAAAACTAAGTTCCCACCAAGGATAAAAAATATTGGCGCCTCCTTTCCTAATTTTTTCTACACTAATGGACCAAGCCCATATAAGTTAGGGTTTTCTCTTTAGGTGGGTGAAATTATACAAGGTAAAAAAATGCCCCGCCACATATTCCCTCTAATTTTTTAGTTTTCTCTTCTTCATTCTCTCCTTTACTCTAATAGATCAAAACCCTTTTGGTTTCTCTATTCTATATCAGAAACCGATCAAAATACATAATCCCTCTGTGTGTTGTCGATGCTCTGTGCCTCTGTTGCGTTGTCGTACGTCGTTGCTACTAAATGCCGCCACCGATGAACGCCGTTGCTGATGAACGCCGCCGCTGATGAACGCCTCCGCCAGTGAACGCCTTCTCAAATTCTGGTTGGCCCTACACACTTCTTTTGCCCTCTCAATCTGTTCCAATAAGGTATTTCCTTCTCTAATATTCCATTTTGCTATAGGTCTTGTGATATTTACCGTCTCTGGCTTTGTAAGGGTCTATTATTTAGTTTTTTCTCTTTGTAGACCCAAGTATTTCCTTTTCTTGGTTAGAGAGATGATACTGCCTTCTTGTAAATAATTATCAATGTTTAGTTATATTGATGGTGAAATCATCCCTTGTTTTAAATAATTGCTAGTTGAGGATTTGTCATAGAAGGATTAAGTATGTTTCTGAAATTATTTAGTGATGTCCTCTTTCCTCTTTGATATTCATTATTATAGAAACATCAAAACAAAAGCAAAAGGGAAAAAGACTTTTAATTCTCAGCCACTAAAAGCCGTAGCCGAAGATTAATTTCTTATTTTTTTTGGTTGACAATTATTATTTTTTTAAAGAGGGTGTAATACGAGAATTTCATTAATTTCCATTTAGTAGCAGACTTTTTTTTTTATTATTTCATGACAATTGTGGTAATATTCTTAAATTAATTAAAAACTGAGATTGGAAAGTGTTACAGAAAGTGATCAATTTGTGGGAATACAGTTATTTCCCACATTTAAGTACGTTTTAGAGGATTAAGTACATTTTTGAGGTTTTGTATCTGGACAATCATGTCCTCTTTCCTCTTTCATTATAAAACACATATATAAGAAATTGTAAATTTAATTATTGTTAGAATAGAAATGAAGTTCTGTTTCTGCAATGCAGAACCACATTTAGAAATTTCAATTACTACTTTAATAATTATTTTTTATGTATGAAAAAGAGGCCTATAGTTATTTGATATACATATGTATATATAGACACACAAACACATGCACTATGGTCAATGATGGGTTGGTCTGTCCCATGCCTCGTCTGTGATAGCTATAATTTTGTATGTAATCACTTTTTTTTTGTCTTTTACTTTGCAATTTATTTTGTGCTAACAATAATTCCTCTTGCATTTGCATTGACATGGTTCAAACTCTTGCATTCCTCTTGGTTTTATTCTGTGTTCTTTGGTTAGTACTTATAATTAGACTTGTGTGTGAAAATGACTATGCAAGAGAGCTCTTCCTGGGGGTCCAATACCAATTCTGTTTACAATAACGTTATTGTGAAGCTTGTTTGAACTTTTTGTTTGAACTACATCTGAGCTACATTTGCAAAGTGAAGCTTGTTAAAGTACACA
Source organism: Chamaecrista fasciculata (assembly GCA_003254925.1). Lineage (NCBI taxonomy): Eukaryota > Viridiplantae > Streptophyta > Magnoliopsida > Fabales > Fabaceae > Chamaecrista > Chamaecrista fasciculata. The sequence goes on from QANZ01013646.1 coordinate 88,732, forward strand.
ACTATCTAGTGGCTAATAACTAATAGTAATTAATGACCCATAAAATAGGAACCTAGCTAGTCCCTAAAGTGGACATGAGCTATCTTCACATTTTTTTTCTGGTTGACAACAAGATAAATCTTCACATAAACTTTAGCAGAAAAGACTGTCAAATTCTCTAGCATCCTCATCAATTGTACTAGCTAGTTTCGGTCCACTATAATTTAGGCAAAAAATTAGAAAGAAAAGGAACTTTCTCTGTTGATTATTTCTTTCTTACATTCTAGAGAGAGCAAATATAATATTAATATATATATATATGTGTGTGTCGTGGCCTACCACGAAGACCATGTGCTTCCCTTGTTGAAAACTAGAGTAATTTATATTATATATTGGTAAGATATTTTGACAAAGCTAAAAAGCTAGGTAGCTCAAAGTCACATCCTCTTATAGAGATAAAAATGGGAACAGATATGAAATTGTGGCTTATAGTTAATGCTATGCCCATGATTCAACCATGAGTGAATCAAATGTACAAAACTTGCCTCTCAATACATTCATGGCTTTTTTTATGACTCTATCTGTCTAATAAGTCAATTTGAGTCTTCTTTGTGAACCACATGTACCTCGTTTGGCCAATGATTTTAACAAGTTAATAGATATGCCATATATATATACTATAGTATAATATTATTATATATACATTGTGCACATGTTTTTTATAATTACTTTTCTTTTCTATTATTTTCTTGTCATAATTTCTATATTTTGTGAAGTCATTTTGGTCTTATTTTATTACTTTAAAATATTTTTACATGTGACTGTTTTCTAATATACTGTAGGTGTATAGAGCCTTCACATGATTTTTATTTGTGCAACTACATATATAACTATGATTTTTTTTTACCCCTTGTGAATTCTTTTTCTACTAGCCATGTAATCTTCCAAATTAATAATATGTATAACATTAAATAATAAATATTGTAGATCTATAACATTCAAGTTTTTAAAAATATTATTTGAAACAAATTTTAGAATATATTTGAGTACTTGTTTGTGTACAACATCTAATTAATTACTAATTTTGTCACTTGATCATATGTGTTATGCCTCTAATAGAGGAAGGAAGAAGTTACTGTCATTTCTGATTTCACCTTTTCTTTTCCCCTTTGTCCAATCAAAAGAGGTGTGTGTTTTGTCTCTTCTTCACTTTGCTCTCAATATTACTAGACGATACTTATTAGTTGTCAATTGATGATATGTGGTTTTGGAGTTTTGGATGATCATAGTGTCTATTGGCCCTTATTTAAATAATCCTTGTAGGATAAGCTTTGAAATGTTTATAAATATCATAATGCTATAATTTTTTTTAAAGATTTAAGTTATGATGATTTCAGGTATCTTTACATTGTCATTCATTTTGCTTCATTTATCGAATTCAATAAGAATCATTAATTTCAACAATTTATCCTTGCAAAATATTTTTTAACATATTATAATTTATGACAAACATCTATCACACTTGTCTAAATGCTGTTTTGTACATTTGTTATGTAGTTTTCCTCCACTTTTTCAAATGTGTAGGACAAGGGCTATTTAAGTGACCCCTGTTTTGAAATGTGTTTTTTTAACATATATGACATGTCTCTCTTTCTCTCTCTCTCTCTATATATATATTATTGTATTGCACTGCATTATTGGATTTTTAAATTAATGCTTGTGATTTATCTTGAATGATTTGTTTGCATGATATAAGATGGTAACTTGAGTTACAAACTCTCAATATCTTGGTTATAAATTATTGTAATATGTAGTATTTTAGGTTACAAATGCCACGAGGAAGAGCTGCAAAACGCATGCGTTTTGTTGATTTTCCACAAATACCTTCACAAGTAAATGATGGACATTTCGTTCATGATATTGACCATCATTCACAACAAGGAAATGATCAGCATGATTCACAACAGAGTGAGTGGCTTGGGAATTATTTGCAGCGAGGAAATGTGAGTAATTATTCAGAAAGAGATGCTGATGAAGGCCCTCTAGCAAATCGCATCTTCTTGAAGGTAGAAGGAAAAAAGTAAGTTGTCATTATCTATTCATATAACACACACATATATTCATGTGAAAAAGAAATAATATTGTTTTTCTCTATGTAGTTTTAATCCTTCAGGTGCTTCAAGACAACTAGTTAAAATATTTAAGAAATCATTTAGTGGTGCATGGGTTACTTGGGGAAAAATCCCTAAATATGTTAGGGATCGTTGGTTTAATCAGTTTCAGGTATGCATTCTATTATATTTTCTTCAACACATTATTACTCTACTTAATCATGTAAAATTAATCCTGTTATATTCATAAATTATTATGTTCTGTTTTTACTTCCTTGGGAGGTGCTGTTGTATAGGCAGAGTTTTGGGTTTAGGAAATGGGAACACTAGGGAATGAGTTTCTGCCTTGGGAGGTGCTGCTGTATGGGTATTTATTAGTAAGTTTAGGAGTACTTTGACATCAAGGAAATAGGAAGGGGCTTGGGGGAGAGAACTGACCTCTCAAAAGCCAGCTTGTGTTATTGTCTTTTGGGTGTGTGAATGTGTTCATGATTTGGTTTGAGTTTTAAATACTTGGGGACTAAATTATGTCACTGTTTCTGTGTGTAAAAGTTGTAATTTTTCTGTCTTATCAAATTAAATTGCATTACAATCTCTAAACTCTATCTCAGTTCCTATTAAAGTTGTATGTGTGTTATTTGTGTGTTCTTGTGTTTTATTTGTGAGTGTTCTTGTATGTTTTCTGGTGTAAGGGTTGTGATTATCTGTTATACATAATATAATTAGCATTTCCTTTCTTTGGGTTCTATCAAATAGTAATAAATGCTTGAAGCAAGCTTGTGAGGTAGCAAAAACTTGTGAAAGGGTAGATATGATTTGGATGTGGAAAGCGTAGGAATGAGATCAATTGATTATTTGAAGATTGAGTCCACTTTGTTGTTACACCACCTCAAGAAAAAGTTTGATTGTTAAATTTTTGTTGATTATTTTCTAAGACTTGAATTGTTCTAATCTTTATTCAAGTACTTGAAGTAAAATTGACATGATTACTTACATAAATGTCATATATAGCTCTATATATTTGCATACCATCTCAGGGTTTTTCTTGTTTCCTTAGTTATTAACTTTATTTAATATTTGCAGAGATTATATTATTGGAATGAAGAGGATGAGGCAGACATAAGATCACATTTTGAACATGTGGGAAGTGTTAGACTAACCAACACAATGAACAAAGCAAAAAAAGAATTTTATAAAAAGAAAACAATCCCTCAATGGATTTGTGAAGTTCATTGGAAAGAAATGATGGTCTATTGGCAAAGTGATGACTTTAAGGCCAAATCACTCACTAGCACTAAAAATAGGTTATCAAACTCATATGGAAATGGTCCATCCTTGCATACGGGGGGTTCAATTCCCGTTTCTGACTATAAAAGAAAATATGTAAGTGTTAATTTTTCATGTTTTTTAGTACTTTTATTTAATTAATTTAACTATAACGTATCTTTTGCAGGTGAAAGAGAAAGGGGGAAGAGCCTAATGTTATTGAATTGTTCTTCATGACCCATAGAACAAAAAATAATGAATGGGTTGATAGTAAATCAAAAGCTGTGTGGGTAAGACTTATATTCATATTATTTGAGTATGTAGATACTAAATCTAAGCTCTATATTATTTGAGAATGTTGATACAAAAACTGAGTTGTGTATTATTTGTAATGATCACTAAGAGTTTAGAAATATTTGATTTTTATATGTTGAAGTGATTGATTAATATACTTTGGATGTAAACAAACTTGACAGAACTTGGTAGGATAGGAGACATGTTACTTTGAATATTAAAAAATAGTAAAATTTTGGTCAGTAATTGTGAATCTTTTTCTTCTACACGTTCCTAGAAATAATATTATAAGGATGGTGAAATATCAGCTAGAGTTAATTGATGAAGGAATAAACTTTTATTGTTGAATTGTGATGTTCAAATAATAATCTACATATAATTACTATAATTTTTGCTATTACTATGGTAATCTAATGTGATATAGATCAATTTTTTTTTCATTTGCAGTCTAATTTTTTTGATGGATTTGAGATTTTAAAGAAATTCTATTTTATTGTTTATTAGATTAAATGCATAAGTTTAATGTTGGCTGATTAGTTTTTAACTATTTCAGCTTAGATACAAAAAATGCATCAAAAAGCATTTGGATAATGTTTCTGGGATGCAAGATGGAGATGCAGTAAATGGGGAAGAGGCTAGTAATGATGAGACTAGTGAGGAAGATGATGATGATGAATTTATAAGAAGTCAATCTCTTATTCCAAAGGAGCAAGTTACTAGTGCTTGGATTGAAGCAGCTGGAGGTGTTGGGAAAGGAAGACTTTATGGCCTTGGATCAGAGAGCTCTACTTTTGTGTCTAAAGGTCATCATACATCTGACAAAACTTCAGCCCCAACTCCCTCCACACATGACTTAGGTTCTTCTAACTTTCAAGAAGCTGTCAACAGAGCAGTTGAAGAAAAACTAGTGGAGGTGCGGGCAAAGTTACAAGAGGAACTACAAGCAAGTATTCAGGCTGCCATATTTGAGTTGATAAGATCAGGTGATCATCACCTAGTTTAGGATCACCATCATATAGATGTTAATATTAAATAGAATATGATAGTTTTTGGGGTTGTGGTGGATCCTTTTAGAATATTTTGGATAAGATAAGATATTGTTGATATGTTGGAAATGTATATTTTGGAAAGACCTTGTCAATAGTTAGGATGGGAGGTTTATAGTATTTTAATATTTTGTATTGAATATTCATATTATATATAAGATCAAGTTATTAAATTTGTCAAGGTATTTACGTTTATTTGCATTAAATTATATTTTATATGATTGTTTAATAGTGAATATTAATATGCATTAAATGGAAACAGATTTAGCAACAAACAAGTTGTTATAATTAGCATCACAAAAAAATTGATATTAGAAACAGAATAATTCAATGCTATTTAGAAACAAATTTCCCAACAAATTTAGTAACAGATATTATGTGTTTAGAAATCACTTTAGAAACAAATTTAGCAATGGATCTTCCCTTTCAAAAGTGGCAACCGAAAAAAAAATTCAAATCAGTTGACTAAATTAGCAACGGCCAAATTCAAAATTGGAAACAAATTATTTTGTTGCTAAATTAGAAACGGATTCTATGAATTTGTTGCTAAATTTAGCAAGGCCGGTTTTTGCGATGGATTTAGCAACGTCTTAAATCCGTTGCTAAACAATTATTAGCAACCGATTTTCTCCATTTAGAAACAAATTCGTCCGTTGCTAAATGATGGTTTTCTAGTAGTGTAAATGGGTTGTTAGATGATCCAATAAAAGGGAAGCTCAAAGTATAAAGTAATCACTTGAGCTTTAGCACACATTATATTAAAAGTCTAGCATGTGGCTAAGTGTATGCCTTTTAGGGTTTTACTGAAGCCTGTGATGGGAGGGCCCAGTTGTTGGGAAATCATAGGGTTAGCGCAGCGGAAAAACACGGTAAATTAAAATTTTTGGCTTCCCTATGATTCCTTCCAGGATCCACTATCAACATTTATATCAGTTAAGGAAAGAAATTTACCATAATTCAATCGGTGCGTATGAACTTGCGATTTGNAAAAACACAATGCATAATGAAAATTAATTTGCTTATTTTTTGTTCCATGATTATTTTTGCTGGTGACACTATTAATAAACCTTGTTTTGATAAAAGAAAATTATTATTATAATTTGTTAGATTTTGCGCTTACTTAGGTCATGTTTGAATTGATCATTGAGGAGATGATTGAGATTCCTATCCTCTTTGGGATTTTTTTTTGACATGAAACATAATTCATTTAAAAGTAAGGCAAAGCCAAGTACAGTATAAATGAAAACAAAGCAAAAATAGTCAACCCCTCCTTAGCATAAACAATAACACTAGACATGATATTAACTGACGAAGGTGGGGGGTTTGCAACCCATCCAAGAGGATTCATCCTCGTTTCAGACAAATTGGCAAGATTATCAATTGCCAAGTTAGCGGATCTAGGGATCCAACTAAAACTACAATCATCTAAAAAACTGAAAACATAAATAATGTCATCTAAAAAAGACAAACACTTCCAATCAGGACAACAGGCAACCCCAGTGGTTGTTCTAAATAAAGATATAATCAGACTCAAAGCAACAATAATAAGATAATAAAATGAAACAACGTTGTGGAAGAACACCCAAAAATCAAGATCATATATATTTATTACAACTTAATCATTTTGGTTAGCTCCAATTTTATATAGCAATAATGGCATTAGTTTCAAGATTTCATATATAGCTCCAATTTTATTTTGAAAATGTTACACGTAAACTCATATGAGTTTCATATATTGTTTAGACGATAATTATCTAATTGCTCTTGAGATTCGTAGAACACGAATTTTATAGAATCTTTAAAGTTTAAAGTTTTGAACTTTAATAATCTTATGATCTAATGTCTCTCATTTGTTGCTTAAATAGATATATGAAAGTTTATATATGAAAGTTTATCTTCTACTTCTTTCACATTTATATATGCACCTATTTATTTTTTACTTCTTTCACATTTATATATACACCTATTAATGTAAGGAACTCCGTCCTTCACAATCATGGAACCCGTCTATCTAGGCGCCATTTCTTGCTAACCTCGTCTATTTAGACACCATTGTCTTGTGTTTCTCAGATACTAGTTTTACGGTCTGCTTGTCTCCACTAAGGCCAACCCGTCATTCAGGGCCCACGAAAGGTAAGAGCCAATACTTCGTCACAGATCATATTGTGAGAACCCCCTTTATGGATGAACTCATTCAAACTAGCTCTTATATCATATAGAAAAGTCTAACTCACCCCAAAAAAACTTTCAAGAGGAGAGAGTTGTCTCATTATATTTATAGAGTTAAAAAGTCATTTAACCAAACAATGTGGGACTTCAACACGCTCCTCTCACATTCGATATAGGAGCGTGAAGCCAACGGGTTATTCCCAAGGCAGCCTAGCTCTATAAATATAATGAGGCAACCATCTCCTTCTGAGAGCTCTTTTTGAGTGAATTAGGTCTTTCTAGCTACACCTATACCTATTAATATGAGTGTATTACATAGAGTGTATATGTGTGGAGTAAATGAAAAGCAAGTCTGGTTTATTTAATTTGTTGCTCTTTCACGTTCCTTAATGTTCATTGTGTATTGTCTTATCCTTACATTATGAGCTCATTAAATTTTATATACTATTTTATTATTTTGACTCTACCATTTCTTGAAACTCAAGTTTCGCATAACCAAAAATTCCTCTCATGTCATGCCAACGAGTGCATGTGTGTGTACTGTGTACTGTGTACGCACGCATTGGAATTGGATAACCAAAATCCAATTATATTTGATATTTTTGTCAGTAAAACATTTTTTTTAAGTATCAAGCTTTCATTTAAAAAAAAGGTTAACCATTATACTAAAAATTAAATTAATTTTAGGCAAAATATTAATTTTATCAATTCAGAACAAATTGAAAGGAATATTAGTACAATATATATAATTTTAAGAGTAGTGAATATGTAATGTAATTTGGATAAACCATTAAAATGAGTAAATATATAAATTAATTATAGAAAATATATAAATTGATAACTTAATCTTAAAAATTTAATTTACATTTTTTAATGTTTAACTTTAAAAGTCATAAAATCAATATACTTTAAGCATTTTATTTTTAAAATTTAACTTCTAAAAAATATATTTCAAGGATTAAATTAGATTTCTTTCACGACTCTCAAGTATCAAAGTGAGTTAACTAATATTTCTTACAATTTTTAGGGATTAAATTATATTTATTTTTTTTCTAATTTCTTATTCCCTATTTTTTTTTAAACATTTTTATACCAAATCGTTAATCTCTAACATCATTGTTTACACTATAGTCTCTGGCTTATCATCTCAATTGCTTTACTATTTGAATATAATGTCTGGAAGAAAAATATCTGAAAATATAATGGGAAAGAAATTCATGATTTAACCAAAAAATTAAAAGAAAATCCTAAAAATTCTTATCCATTTCAACACCAAAATTGGAAAACTGTTTTCTCATTCATATTGATCTCATTCATATTGATTAGTCAAATCAATTTACCTGAAACAGCACCTGGAATGGAATACTATAAATAAGCATAAAGCAGAAAATATTATTAAAAAGTAATTATCTATCAATAAATTATAATTTGACGTTTAAAAAATTATCGACTTAACAGTTTAGTATTTAAAAAATTAAAATACATAAACCATAAAATTAAAAAATAAGCCGGCCCATGGGAAATGGTGAAATACAATGGTGAAATAAGACTGAACAATATATCATTTTAATTATTCATATAATACATGTGTATTTTAATGAATGACGTTTTTTTGTTGTCAAATTATTTCAATAAATGATTTTTCAATTGCTGGTTGAAATAACCATTTAACTAAAATTGGAAAATATCATTTCAAGCATAATAATAAAAAAATATTTTGGCCAAAAAATAATAATAATAATAATAATAATAATACAAGAATTTGAGAAATTAGTGTGTACAGAAACTGCGGTGACATCGGAAAAAAATAAATTGCGGAAGACAAGTGAGAGAGAGAGAGAGAGAGAGAGAGAGAGAAAACATAGCGAAATGAGGTCGGAATGAAATTGAAATGCGAATCAAATGCAAATTCGGCGAAATGAAATTCTTATTAAATTCACGCGTAATAGTCATGATATCCGTGTAGTAGTAGCCATCGTCGTCGTTGTAGAGAGAGAAAGCATAAACAAAGAAAAAGAAAGAAAGAAAGAGAGAGAGAGAGAAAAAAGAGAGAGAAGAAAAGGGTGTTGCTGTTATTCTTCTTCTTCCTCTTCTTCTTCTTGTTCTTCTAGAGAGAGAGAGAGAGTGTGTGTCTCTGTGTGCGTGTGTTGTGGTAGAGAGATTAGCGCCTGCTCCTTCGGCATTTCCGCCAGATAAAGTTAAAAGCAGGTCGAGCTGGATTTATGGACGGATGCTACTATTAATAGCTTCTCTTGATTCTTAATCTTAAGCTCCTTCTTCGAATTGGGTTTCTCCAATATTGCTCATCAGGTTTTTCCTTCAAATGGAGATTACTTGCGAGGTATTTCCTTTTCAGCTCTATTACTTGCTATAATTTCCTAAAATCAAACTATTACAGGACCATCCATTTGAATGTCTAAAGTTTCTGATTTATATATGTGACACAATTGCAGATTTCAGGGATTTGATTCACTGTAATTTTTTTTAGTTCTTTTGGTTGGGGTTATCAACTTGTGGAAAGTTTAAGTTATAGAGGTAGACATATAAGCGAAGCAAAATGGGTGACACTGAAGAGGCCAATAGTGATATGATGCAAAGGCTTCAATCCTCGTTCGGGACTTATTCATCTTCGTTTCTGAAACAACCTCTAAGTGTGGACCAAACCAGTGCATCCCAATTCAATCCCTCACAAATGCGCGCGAGGCATTTTCAGCAGAGTTTTGGCGGGGATGGTGGTAATAATAAAAGAGTAGGGATACCTCCATCACATCCTCACCAGATCCCTCCCATTTCGCCGTATTCTCAGATCCCAGTGTCCCGACAGCAAATGGGTTCACTGAATGTTAGCCCAGGAGGACCTACTCATTCGCGATCATTATCACAGCCACCATTTTTCTCGCTGGATTCTCTTCCTCCATTGAGTCCTTCTCCATATCGCGACACCTCCTCAACTTCCATATCTGACGCAGCTTCAGCTGATGTATCCATGGAGGATAGGGATGTGAGTTCGCATTCTTTGTTGCCACCATCACCTTTTTCTAGGGGAAATCCTTCACGAGTTGGTGAGAGTTTACCCCCTCGTAAAGCACATAGGCGCTCCAACAGCGATATTCCATTTGGGTTTTCTACTGTTATGCAATCTTCACCTCCCCTTATTCCACTAAGGGGTTCTGGTGGACTAGAGAGGTCATTATCTGGTAGAGAGAATTCAGGTACGGGAGTAGCAAAGTCTGCACAATTAGTTAAAAGGGAAACAAGTTGGGACAGAAGTGTTGACCAGAGTGGAGAGGGATCCGGTGAGAAGAAATCATCGCCTGAAGGGGAAGTTATAGATGATCTCTTCTCAGCATACATGAATTTGGATAACATTGATGCACTTAACTCTTCGGGGACTGATGATAAAACTGGCAATGAAAATCGTGATGAATTGGATAGTGGAGCGAGTGGAACAAAGGTAAATGGAGGTGATAGCAGTGATAATGAAGCAGAAAGCAGTATTAACGAAAGACAGGGAATGAATTCCTCAAGTGAAATGAAGGAAGGGATGAAAAGGAGTGCCGGAGGGGATATTGCACCTACGACAAGACACTACAGAAGTGTCTCAATGGATAGTTTCATTGGGAAGTTGAGCTTCAATGATGAATCCCTCAAATTGCCACCTTCACCAGGTCCTCGTCCCGGACAGCTTTCACCCACAAATTCAATTGATGGTAATTCATCTGCCTTCAGCTTAGAGTTTGGAAATGGTGAATTTAGTGGGCCTGAATTGAAGAAAATTATGGCCAATGAAAAACTTTCTGAGATAGCTTTGACAGATCCAAAGCGCGCAAAAAGGTATTTTTCTTAAATCACAAACATGTAACATCATCACCAATAATCAGTCTCTGATCAACTGTGTTTGGTTTCACCTCAGGATCTTGGCAAATAGGCAATCCGCTGCACGTTCCAAAGAACGGAAGATGCGATACATTTCAGAACTAGAACACAAAGTTCAGACCCTACAGACAGAAGCAACCACATTGTCTGCACAGCTTACTCTGTTACAGGTGGGATTATAGTTTTGTACAATCATCATTGACATCGTTCTTTAATCAATAATTCCTGACGTTGTTGTTTAACTTACTTATTCTCCTTTATCACAACACAGAGAGATTCTGTGGGGCTCACGACCCAGAATAATGAGTTGAAGTTTCGCCTTCAAGCCATGGAACAACAGGCAAAACTCCGAGATGGTATTTCTGTTCTCTCCTTTGTTTTTTGTTTTCCCTTGGTCTTTTTTAATTTTGTTTTCAAACATATGGACATCTTGTTTCTGGATGACGGTGTCAATTTGGGGTTGCTTTACAAAATATGCTTTCTTAGATCATGCTGCATTTACATGCATATGTGAACTAGGAATAGTATACTTAACTATGCATGAGCTGAGTGTACGATGTGGACCAAGAGTGGAAACAACATGCAGTCGAAAGTGGATGCCTGTGCGTAATGCGATTGTGATCTAGAGTTAATTAGTTATGATGAAGGTATCAAAAGCATTACTAAACTGAAAGTAATTATATGGTTCTTCTATGGAGAAAATTGGTGTGTATTGGATATTGAGATAACACATTGAAGATGTTGGGTTGAATTTTATTCCTGTCCAAATATGAAGTTGTAGTTTGCTTCTCTTTCCTGACTGATGCTAGAAGCTTTCGTATTTTTGTGATTCGTATTATGTCAACTCTAGTTTTCTTTTCTGCTGATCTTATTGATAGAAATATTTGGATAATATTCGGGTCTTTATTAATTAGATGTGGTTAGGTAGAAGCCCTTAAGACATGCTTCTGATGGTGTTATGATTTTGTCCTCATATTTTGTGTACCATGACTTCTGGGTTCTGGCTAATAATAAGCTATTGCAGATCAATTGCAGAGTGAGATCCATAATATTTTTGTGGAGTCTTATTTTTTTGTTAAAGTTAGAAATGCACTCAGTTACTTGTTTTACTTGCAGTTTCTAAATTGTCATAGTATTGCAATAGCTGAAGTAGATAGTGAGATGATTCTACATTTTAATGTTTCTGTTAAAACATGTACTGCAAAACTTCGTTATTGCAAGAGACCGACCAAGCAGAGGAATCAGAAGGTGTTCAGTGGCCGTCCACAAAACAGCTCTTTATTTTTATTGAAATCTAGAAATTTGAAACCTATGCAATAAAGTAACTGACACCTTCGAAGTTGGAAACTCACATAAAATTTCAACATTTAAAGCTGCGTTTTGGAAGAGATAGATATAACTAAATTATATATTTGCAAGAGACTCTTGACAGCAATCCCCTTATAACATCAAGCTGTAGTGTTATTTATGTTCGAATCTGCACTTGGCATCCTCATGGTAGGGAAATTGACCCTACAGGAGATTCCCTTAGGTCACATTCTATTTATGTAAAGTATTAAAAAGTATTTCATAAAAGGTTACTATCCTTTGAAATGATGGAACCTCCCCCTCTCGTGCCTAGTCTTTTTCCTATTATTTCTTACATGCAACTTGCATTATTCTGAAAGATCCCTGGTTCCTTCTAGATTTTTATAGCAACCATGTATTTCTTTCATATTCATTCATTGCCTTAAACTAATTACTTTCCTGCTTTCTGTACTGAACTCAGCTCTAAATGAAGCTCTAACTGCTGAAGTTCAACGACTCAAGCTCGCTACGGCTGAGTTGAACGGTGAGTCTCACCCTTCTGGCCGCATGATTCAACAGCATTCAATCAACCCCCAGATGTTCCAGCAACAGCGGCAGCAATCACAAGCATCGCAACTAAATATGCATATGCAACAGCAGAACCAGAATGGTAATACCGCCGGCGGCTCGAAGACGGACTCAAAACAGTAAGGTTATGAGGAGTTTTTTGCAGCTGAGTGATTCTGCAGGCCCTGAAAAATTTGACAGTATTTCATTGCATTTATTCATAGTTTTGCATTCCACAGAAGTTTTCTTCTTCTGGTACCAATACACGATGATCAATCATATGCATAAAGTTCTTCCATTTGCATTGCACGTCCAGCTCGAACCTTGGTTTGAAGTCATATATATATATATATACACATGAGCCCTAATTCCATGGTATTATATTTAAAGTTATAGCTCATATTTAATTCCAGTAGATATCATGAATTGTAATCATTGTTATTTGGATATAATTTATTTTGTATGACATCCTAAGGGTTTTAAGTACTGTACAAACTTTGTTTTTTGTAAAGGAATGATCATTCCCTTATGCCTCAGCTCATTCATTCATTCATGATTTGCTTTACTGTTCAAAATAATTCTTGCAAAGACTTGTTATTAGTCTACCAATTGGGAGGCAGCCATGTGCAATTATTCTTGGTGGGTTCAACTGCAAACTTGACATGTACACATATTTCTACATTGCGTGGTCTATGAAGATATTAATATATTATGTCAATGAGCCAATTATTATTGTTTTTTTGTGTAAACAACGAGTATGTCTTATTTATGAAACTGGATCCTTTGAATTGGGCGTCTTCATATGGAAATTTTTTTATTAAGATAGATAAATTTTTAACGAGTTGATCCATGTGTTCAAGTTTGGAGGTTAGATTTTCTATATTTCTATTTTTAAAAATTTTAGTGAATTTAGAGAGAAAAAGAAAGAGAAGAAAAGAGATGAAAAAAAATTGAGTTTTATATATTTATTAATTTTACTTGTTCTTATTATCAAATAAAACTAACAAAAAAGGGGTAGCACATCCCCTTAAAATATATATAGATAGATAAGCCAAAAAGTTTTTAATTGCGGAAATCTCATTTTAAAGTGCTTTCTGCTAGATGATGATCAGTGAAAACATGAAAAAAGTTGGACGATTGAGTCACGTAATGTAAACGTTGTTTGGCGAGTCAGTAATACACTAATATATATTTCACTTATTCCTCAGAAAAGGATAAGACAATTCTTAAACAAATTAATAACATGTATATCTGTTTGAATATAGGTTCTAATTTGGACAATAAATCTAATCAGCAATTCTTTAATATATGAACTCGTTATTTTCATAAAATCAAACTTTATATTCTCATTTTTTTTTCTCAGAAGTTTATACACTTTTAATCAAGTATGGACAGTTGGACACTTAATTGACTCGGGGAAGTGGAAACGAAGCATCAAGACAATTCAGAAAAAGGAAAAGTGAACATGAAAGAAAAATTATCTTTACAATTATGATTTATCATGGACTCACAGGTGTGTTACATTCTCTGACTATTTAGCTTGGTCTAGTGTTCATATAAAAGTATAATTGAATCAAAAGCTCATACCATCAATGTCAGGGTGGCCGAGTGGTCTAAGGCGCCAGACTCAAGTTCTGGTCCTCGTGAGAGGGCGTGGGTTCAAATCCCACTTCTGACACTTTTCATTTTTTTGAAAGGAAACTTTTAAACATGTTGTTCCTCATAAGAATCAAAATAGTTCGATAGACACCTTTTTTGTTGGGCCTGCGATATACACCTTTTAAGAATCAAAATATACATCTCAATTCTCAATATACTGAAAAAAAAAATTGTCAATATACTCATTCTTTGAGTTGTTCCTTTTTTTTTTTTTTTTTTTTTTTTTTTTTTTTTTTTTTTTTTTTTTTTTTTTTTTTTTTTTTTTTTTTTTTTTTTTNGATTAATCAGAGATTAAACTGAGAAAAAGTGCATTTACATTATTGTTTAATGACTTAATCAGAGATTAAACCGATAGAATGGATGTATAGTGATCCAATGCATACCAACTCCAATGCTGTCCTTTTTTCAAAAAAAAAAAGAATGGAATTCTTCTACTACTAGTACTTGATACGCACAAAGAGTTTCTACAAGTATTTTGCCCACTGTATACAATAATAGTCACTGATTCAAATAATTATGGTTCTTGTTGCATGAGATTTGACTAATTTATAAGAAATTTTATGTTCACCTTAGGCCTCTGGGATTGGATCCTCTATAGTTCTTTTTTTTTCTTTTGCCAAAGATCATCTAGAGTTCACTTCTTTATATTTCTTATAGATTTCTTATAGAGTGAGAAAAAAAAATATGAGTCTTACATTTTATTTCATGAGACTTATATTTTTTCTCTTTCCCTCTTGTTTTCTCTCTTTTAAATCCACATAAATGTAGAGAAAAGAACTCTAGAAGATTCAAGTCCCCTTAGAACTAGTTGTTTATCAAGAGCAACATAATTAGTTGGTTACATTTGTAGCTTAGAATATGGAAAGAGTCCTCAATTCGAATTAGACGATCATTAATAATAGATTACAAATACTGGCAGTGCAAATCAAAGAAAAAGAAAAATGAAAAACTAGCATCAACAAGCATCAAATAAGAGATAGGAAAAATCCCAAAGTAGAGACTGACAAGCAGAAAATTTGCTGTCAAAAACACCAGAGCAAATATATATTGAAGACATAAAATCAGAGATCCAAAACAGAGTTATTATACCTACTACTACTACTACAACAGTTCCAAATTCTAAAGAACAGAAACTCCAAATATCAGATCCAAAACTGAGGGTGCAACCAAAGCATGCTATTTCAAGCATTGGTCTTCAGAATCAAAATTCATTAGCTGAAGCACACCACTGTAGTGTTAGATAAAGTTTGACATTCTCAGTCACTTCAGGTTACAACTCTAAAAAAGACTAGACATGGATAAAGTTCTCTCATAATTTGCTATCAATAGCTAAACATGACATGTGGAGAAATTTTCTTAAAGATCCCAATCATACCAGGGTTGAATTATAACAAAAGGACATCATCCACTTGTCATGTTATCAGTGAGCCAAATAATAACAAAAAGGAGTAGACTAATATTTTAGTCCCTATATTATATAGGTGTTGTCATTTCAGTCCTTGATTTTTTTTTTGAAATCCTTGAATTTGTCTCCGAAAATTTATGACTCTTAGCAAATTAGTCCTTACATGAACACCTTACTGCCACACAACTCAGTCTTTAGAGGAAATTAAATTGTGAGTTGTGACGAGTCATGAATTTACAGGGACTAAATCAATCATTTCAAAAATCTAAGAACTAAACTAGCACCATCCATATAATGCAAGAGTTAAATTGATAGTATAATCTCAAAGAAAACCCTTAAAAAAAATACACATAGCTTTGTCCATTCTAGAACTGTGAAATCCATCCGCCCAAGTACTGCAAAAACCACAAATATTGCAATTGTCAGAGTCTCAGAGACCAACGACTTTTACCTCTTTTGGGCTTGGGTTTGCTTGAACCCAACCTCCATCAATAGATTCTAAGCTCCCATTCAAGCCATCATCCACAAAGTCACCAACCCTCTTAACTTTAAGCTCTCTGGGCTCAACAGGGTAGTTCCCAGAAAAGCAAGCATAGCAATAATTAGGAGAATCATCAGCCAAAAGCTTCTTCAGGCTATCAAAAGGAAGAAAAGCAAGTGAGTCTGACCCAATGAACACCCTAATTTCCTCAATGCTCATCTTATTAGATATCAATTCCTCAGAGCTTGGTGTGTCCACCCCATAATAGCATGACCCTATAATTGGAGGGCTTGCTATCCTCATGTGAACCTCTTTAGCACCTGCTTCCTTGATCAATCTCACTATTTTGGAAGATGTGGTCCCTCTCACTATTGAGTCATCTACTACCACAACCCTCTTGCCTTCAAGTACAGCACGTACTGGAGATAGCTTTAGCTTCACACCAAAGTCCCTAATCTTCTGAGATGGCTCAATGAAAGTCCTTCCCACGTAGTGAGACCTGATTGATTAAATGACTTCAATGGCATTTTGAAGATATTTTATTTCTAAACAAATTTCAGAAAGATTTTTTTTTTCATAATAGGTCATGTTTCCATGTAATGTTTTATTATTTTTCTTATTTTTTCTACGACGTGACATATTTTAATGGCAACAAAAATATATAAAAAATAAAGACTAAATTACAGGAATCTCCACCTAAGTTTTGATCATTGTACGAAAAAACTCATGAACTTTAAAAAGTTACAAAAAACAAAAATGAGTCAAAGTGTAATTGAGGTTAGAAGTAGACCTGATTAGCCCTTGTTGGAAAGGAACACCAGCTTTTTCAGCATAGCCAAGTGCAGCAACAACACCAGAATCAGGAACTGCTATCACAACATCACAATCAACAGGGCTTTCAGTGGCCAGAATCTCACCAAATTTTCTTCTGGATTCATACACAGATCTCCCAAAAACCACAGAGTTTGGGAGAGCAAAGTATATGTGCTCAAAGATACATTGCTTTGGCTGTGGATGAGACATTAAGCAAAGAGATTGAATCCCATTTTTGTCTACAACTAAAATTTCACCAGGATACACTTCTCTCTCATATGTTGCTTCTATCAAATCAAGAGCACAAGTTTCAGAGGCAAAAACCACAGCACCATTGCTTCTTCTTCCCATAACAAGAGGACGAAACCCAAATGGATCCCTCACAGCAACGAGCTTATCCTCTGTCACAAACACAATAGAATACGCCCCTTGAATCTTCTCACACGCGTCAACAATCCTCAAAATGAATGGCCTATGTTTTGATGTCGCAATAAGATGAAGAACAACCTCAGTATCAGAGCTAGTGTTAAAAATCGACCCATCGTTTTCGAGATTAGCTCTTAAGGTTCGATAATTTACTAAATTACCATTGTGAGCAATCCCAACGGAGCCAAATCGGTACCCAGCAACGAAGGGCTGAACATTTTTCAGCATCGATTGGCCCGCCGTGGAATAACGAACATGTCCGATGGCGAGGTTTCCGGGAAGCTGATCGAGCTTGGATTCGTTGAATACGTCGGAAACGAGACCTACGCCGGTAATCGATTGAAGAACGTTGTTGTTAACGGCGACGATTCCGGCGCCTTCTTGACCGCGATGCTGGAGTGCGTGAAGAGCGAGATAGCAGAGACGAGAGGCTTCTGGGTCGCCGTATATTCCCACAACGCCACATTCCTCGCGGGGTTTTTCGTCATCATCATAGTAAGATTCTGATTCTGGGTATGGTTTCTCTGATTCTACGATATCGGAAATTGGGTTTTTAGATGAAACTGTGAAAGGGGATTTGTGTGCGTCGGAGGCGGCGTGTGAAAGAGTGGGTTTTCGGAGGGTTTTGTTGCAGAGAGAAGAAGAAGAAGAAGCATTTGTTGTGGTGGTAAGAGGGAAGGAGGAAGGTTTCACAAGAGAGGATGATAAGGTGGAGAAATTGGTTGTTGTAGCCATGGGAGAGTGTGAGAGAAGCTTGGGTTACAGTATCAAAAGAGAGAGAGAGAAAGAGAGTATAGAGGAAGAAGATGAAGAAAGAATGTGAAATACAGAAAGTTCCTTCTGAGTTTTTAGGTTTTGAGAGCTTCATTCAAAGCGACCAACAAATTAAAGAACGCAGACAATTCTTTCTATCTTTTCTGAATTTCCAATTTTGGGATAATTTTTTAATCAATCATTCTTATTTACTTTTTTTTTTTTGAAATTCTTATTTACATTTTTATTAATTTTAAACTAAGATTTTTCTTAATGCATCTTTATTTACGAAAAAAAATCTTTCAGAAATATAAATTAATATTAGTTTATATGAATATTGTTTAATAAAACAATCACACGGCTAAAAAGTTGTGGAAAGTTTGGGCCTTTGGGGATCAATTCTGCATTGCATGTATTTTTTTTGTTATAAATTCATTACATATTTGCTTAATTGATTTGATAGTTTTAACTTTTAATTAATGTCAAAGATTCTAATTTAATTTTGGTCAACTAGTCAAGACTGGCTGTTCCCACCATGTTGCTAATAATGCCACTACCATTTTGTATCATAAAAAAAATTATATATAAAATGGATTTGATATAGAGAATGATTGATATAAAATGGTAGTGGCATTATATATAAGATGATATATTGATATAGAGTTGTTCGCGTCAAGAAATATTAGTGATATTTGTCTATTCTTTAAGGTTAACTTTGACCAAAAATAATCTACAATGACTTGAAAACTAATATATGGATTTGAATAATATTTTATTGTGTTGTGGGATTTAAACATCGTACTTAATCTACAATTGATATATATATATATACTAGGGGCTTCACGCAAATATGTATGTAAAATAAATAAGGGACTAAATTGTTAACTTAGTAAAGAAAGAGAGACTGAATAGTAAATTTTCTCTTATTTTTAATTTCATAGACTATAGTTTTAAACATGAACGACCAGAAAGGGGTGGAGCCATATAATATAAGATATAGTTATCTCTTATTTTTTACCCTGCGTCAACGAAAATTAAATTCAGGAGAAAGTTCTTGGTGATCGCAAATGAAATTGAGACTAACCACCAATTTCGTACGGTATATATCAACAAGTATTTTTAAAAAAATA
Source organism: Chamaecrista fasciculata (assembly GCA_003254925.1). Lineage (NCBI taxonomy): Eukaryota > Viridiplantae > Streptophyta > Magnoliopsida > Fabales > Fabaceae > Chamaecrista > Chamaecrista fasciculata. Next base: position 107,994 of record QANZ01013646.1, read on the forward strand.
AAAGAAAGAAATTGACATATTGGCCACTATGAACATCTTATTACAACCTAAAACCTATTTGATATAATTTTACTATAAAGCTTGATTGAGAGTTCTAAAAGAATAAGATGTAGTGGTGTATGAATTCATAATTGGAGAAAACTGTAAACTATTCCATTTTCAGGCCAACAAAAAAACTTGGAGAAAACTGTGATGAAGTAATCGGTTTGTGTTTGTCAATTCTCATAGAAGGCCAAATTCCAAATGCAATTATGCACTTTTGTCTTTTGAGAATAATGAAGGATGAACCTCAAGTGTCCTTTTTAAGTTTTATCACATAGGAGAGGACATCGAAAGGATATGTACCCTAACAAAATAAAGTTTGAATAAATTTTTGTAAAGGATAATCTAATATGTAATTTGTTGCAAACATGTAATAGATTAGGTGGTACAATTATACTCATTGATATAATCCAATAAAATTAAATAATAAAGAGACAACTTATTCAAAAAGTAAAGAAATTAGGTTCTAAATCTGTCTCATTTTCTTTAGTCGTCTCTATCTCAAACTCTCTCTAAACCAAGCCGCCTCCAATACTTTTGTATTGGGCTGTCGTTACTTTGCAGTAGTAGTCCTTTTCTCCCATTATTACAAACGCTCATCTTCTCTCCACCGCTTCCAGGTCGTGTTTCTATTCGGATTTGGGTCGTGTTTCTTACTTCTCTTTTTTCTTCAACAAACTCAGATCTCAATCTTTGTGGTTTTCTTGTCAAATATGATTATGTTTTTCTATTTTTGAATCCTTGGCAAAAGTTTGCGGCATCTTTGGTGTGAAGCTGATGTCTCTCATCTTTTGATCATATTTTCAGACTCTATTAGCAAGTATAGGGAAAGTTGATGACATCTACAATTGGCATAGGGATTTCTTTTCTGATCAGTAGTGTGTAGAATAGTAAACAATTTGTTCACCACCAGAGGCGGAGTCAGAGGCCACGCCNTGCCGTTGGGATTCATTGTTAAAGACAATGAATGCTTTTTAAGGCCATTATTTTTAGTAAATGATGAGTGAACGTCTTACCAAGCTCGTATATATATATACATATGATGAGACGTGTGTGTGATTTTGAAGAGGAAAAAAATGATGAAGTGGTCTATAAAAAAAATGTTATCTTAACATATGTAGTTTTATATATTTGGATAGAGAAAAGGTGTGGGAGAGACAGAGTCCTATCTATCTCCTTTGTGCAGAGGTGATAGATCAAACAGGCGAGTACTGGGCTGTTGTATCCTGGAGGTAACGCGTCTGTGTACCCACTGCACCGGGTGATATGACGAAATCAACCCGTGGGAGGCGTGAAATTACCTTAAAGAAAACGAGATATCCGTGCCTCAGCCCAGGACCACGCATTTTGTTTTACTAACAATTTTATCTTGTTTTA
>QANZ01013659.1:0-92043 GCA_003254925.1 Chamaecrista fasciculata
AAATTGCAACAAAAAAAGTTATGAGACCAAAATGAAACCTTTGTTATAGTTATGGGACCAAAATTGCACTTAAGCCAAAATATTAATTTAAGTATAAATTTAAAAATTAAAAAATATAAAATTAATTTAAATTTTGAGACATATAGTCATGAAGGACCAAAATAGTTTATCATTGAAATATTTTAAGAATCAAATTTATATTTCAATTATTTAAGGATTGCATAATTAACTCTGTGTAAATATTCATTGATCAAATAATAGTTTTTCTCTTTTTTTTTCGTAAGAAGTTTTTCTCTTCAATGTTTCCCTTTCATATTAATCGTCCAATTAGAATTTGGTAAATCTCGAGGAATCCAACAGCCCACGTTCATGTTTGAATTGCAACACAACAGGTGTACATACAAAACAAAGTAGCCTAGTCAACCCCATCCCTCGTTTTTTATTGAGATAACTTATTTTTATGTTCCTAAATTGTTACTCATTTAATGATTTAGTCCTTAAATTATAGGAAAATACAAATCAATTTTTAAATTTTACACCACCATCAATCTTTTGGTCATTGAAATGTAGGAAAATACGAATCAGTCCCTAAATTTTATATCATCGTCAACCTTTTGGTTCTTGAGCTGTTAACAGTCAGTTAGCCTGTTGACATGGTCGTTAAATGATGACGTGACAACGTTAAATGGTTAATGACCATGTCATCAGACTAACTGACGATTAACAGCTCAAGGACCGAAAGTTTGACGGTGGTGTAAAATTCATAGACTAATTCATATTATCCTACAATTCAGAGACCAAAAGGTTGACGGTGGTGTAAAATTCAGGGATTGATTTGTATTTTCCTACAATTCAAGAACTAAATTGTTGACTCAATAACAATTTTTTCTCTTTTATTTTGGATAACTCAATTTTTATTTATTTATCATGGAATATTGAATATTTTTTTAATACAAATGGAATATTGAATATTACTCATATCATTATTATTAGTGGATAAAAAATAAAAATTTTTATTAAATTTTAGTCACTATGCAAAAGTTTATTGAGTTTTAAGATTGATGAGGACTCCATAAATCAAAAATCAAAGTAAGGCCCAGTTCGTTTGCGTTTTGATTATAATCTGTTACGATTATAATCGTAATAAGCGTGTTCGTTTACGTTTTTTTTTCTGATCAAATTATAATCATGATTTTTTTATAATTGACCGCACCCGTCGTTAGGTGGTCAAAAATACCGGAAATAATGCACTATAGTGGTGCAATCCGAGTCGATCTCTCGAGGAACCACTTGCAAAGGTTCAATAATGAATTATAAAAGACTTAACTAATCGGGCAAAGAACAAGGCATTTTATCAAACACTTGGTGTGCAAGAAAACTAAATGTTATAGAACTAAAATATTTTTGTGATTTTTAATTATAAAGCTAAACTAAAAAGATAATAAAGACACTTATTAATGGAAACACCAACGGAGGGATTGAATCGGCCTTCCTAGCTTACAAAGATCAGAGTAATTACTTCACAAACCATTTACTAAAGTTGTCTAACTACCGTTAAACATAGCAATTAACTCAATTATAACAATAACCAAGATAATCACTCTAATAAAGCTAATGGTGAGATAAAATAATAGATTCAGGTAACTCTATAACTCAGACAAAGTTATCATAGAGAAACTTATCTCAATTACTAGTCAAACAAACTACAACGTATCCGAACGGATCGTAACTAAGATAAATAATAATCAATATATATTAGAATCCATAATCCAATCTCAAATTCATAGTCAATATCAGAATAACAAGTTCTCTAAACAAGAATAAACTCAAATCCTAATATATAACTACAAAAAGTGTAAAGTAAAACTCCCTAAGTGAAGAACCAAGCTCGGGCCTCCTCCAATCCTCCTCCGGGTGTGGAATCTAGCTGCTCATGGAGAGGAATTCAGCTTCACCAAGCCTCCTAGCCTCCAAGATAGCCATGGATGAAGGTGGGAGATGAGAGAAAGTGGAGAAGATGATGGAGAGTGTGTTTAATGTGTGTCTTCCATTTAGAGAGGGTTTAGAGACTTAAATTAGGTCAATTTTCGAGTCCTATGACGCATGGGTCGGGTCTGGATAGGGACCAAATTGATTGGGCTTCGAAATCTCAATTTTGGGCCAATTTCGCGATTCCCGCCGTGGAAACCGCCGCGGGCAAGGCCGCGGCGGGTTCCGCGGCGGGTTTTCCAGCACCCACAAAAATATGTGCGTTTCAATTCCCACTTGCTCCGCTTCAATCTCCGGCCTCTTGCACTTGATTCTCACGAGATTTAGTTCCTTTAAACCTGCAATTGCAACATGAAAATGTGTAATATCTCAAGCCAAAAAGATTAAATACAAATCAATGATCATAACCCGAGAAAACTACACTTTTAGACGATAAAAGGACCAATTTGCAATTGTTAACTAGAAACTTTAATTATCATATCCAGAGGCTAAAACCACTCTAATAAGCTTCTAAAACATTATAAAACACAATGAAAAGCCTCTAAATAGCATGGTATGAATTGGTCCGATCAATAATCAAACACATTCAATTACACTTATACCCCTATACATATACCTATAATTACCTATACTCTAAAACAATCAATCACCCATCACAAGGGCAAAATAGTCATTTACCTCAACATTGGGCTAAATTGTTAATTTGTTAAAATAATTTGGGACTAAAACTAATATTTTAGCCATACTTTCTTGGATTCAGATCGTGTGTGACAGATCGTCGAATGTTGTCGAATTGTTGAAAGAAAGGGTCTGTGGTGGTTGAAGTTGAAGGTTCGAAAGGAAGAAGATGAAGACGAAGAACTGTGACAAGAGGAAAAGCAGAAAGCGAGAGATAAGTTTTGATTCGGCGTTTGAGACTGTGGTTTCGGGAACTATGAGAGTGACATGACAATGGCGGTTTAAGAGTGATGCGGCGAATCGAAGCTGTGGAGTGAGGTGGCCCATGCCGGCGCTGGGGAAGAAGGCGACGTGGACAACCGTGTCGGACATTTTTTCCGGCGAGATACTATCGAACTTTTTTGCAGAGTCGAGAGGAAGACGAATATGATTGTTGATTTCTTAATAGAGAAATGATTGAATCCATTAATTAATTTAATTGAATCTATTAATTTGAATTTGCAGGAATAGAGATTGAATGAATTGTATAGAGATTGAATGAATTGCAGAGAGAAAGCGAAGATGGGGGAGAATGAGTGGTATGCCATTTGGTGAAACGGTGCGCCAAATTGAGAGAAAGCGAAGATGGGGGAGAAGGAGTGGTATGCCATTTGGTGAAACGGTGCGCCAAATTGAGAGATTTATGCCAAATTGAAGGAAAATTTCGGGTCCGCGTGCGCTTCTCCTTTCTCTCTCATCTGATGCGAAACGGTGCACCATTTTCTTCGTTGGTGCACCGATTGTCGGGCAAAAATTGTACATTTTAGTCCTTTTGGTGCACCATTTCATAGGCCAAAATTCAATCGGTGCACTGATTTTGATAATCACCCCCCCACTTGCACATGAAAATAATCAAATTTCACACTTTTCAAGGCAAACAGTAACATATTTTGATTTTTTTTCAAACAACAATCACATCCAAACACACTTTTATTATAATCAAATCACATCTTACTTTTTCCAACTTTTTCTTCCATTTATACCCCTATACAATTTATCAATTTCCTTACTTTTTATCCACCTACCACAATCATTACATACCCATTTAAATAATTTAACACCAAATAATCAACAATCATCCAAACACCACTACAAAAATAATCAACTTTGATTATAATCACACTACGATTATAATCAAAAACAAATTTTATAAAAAATGGAAACGTACTGCCCCTAAGTCTTTTGTATAAAATCAAAGTGTCTTTCATCACTTTTTAAAGTTCTTAAATTTTTCTACACTAACTAAAATTTGGGAAATTTTGGCATTTAAACATTATTACTATTTTGTCAAGGGGAGACTAACTGTTCAGATTATTAGTCGATGAACCTAGTTAGAAAAATCAAATTAAATTGTTAGGTTTTAATTGATATGATTTGAGTTTGTAAATTTGTTTGATTTCAAATTTTTAAAATTGCATAGTTGTTGGGTGGGTTGTGAAATTTGATTTCTTAAAACTGAACCAACCTACTAAATGGCATATAAATATGCGTGTATTTCTATATTTGTATTAGTGCTTATTAGCTACATTATATCACTTCAATATTTGATTTTAAATCTTCAAATATTGGGTCTTCCCTTTCAATATCATCTTCATTCTTCAATAATCAAATTGGAACTTAGATGCATGATGAAAGGGAATAGAAACAAATTGTGATTTGTTGCAGCAGTTGAGAATTTTATGACATAGCCCTTCTACTATGGGAAAAGATTACAAAAAAAAAAAGTACCATTATTTTGGCAGCCCCTTCTTTCCACCATTGATGACCAAGTGTATAGGGTCAAATTTTTTAAAAAAATTTTATCTGAAATAAAACATGTGAGAGAAAGAAACAATGACATGTGATTTGTTGCAGCAATCGAGAGTTTAATAGCATATCCCTTTTACTAGTCATTTGTCATGTGAATTGTGAACAATTTGAATCTTCTATAGTGCATTATAGGTCTTACTGACACTTTCTCTCTCTAATTATTGTATTTTTACTTTTTATGTATGATTTCATTTAAGCTTGTTAGTTGTATAATTAACGTTTGTTGAGTGTATTATTTGTGTTCCAATTGTAATTGTTTATCGTGTTATAGCAGAGTTTCTCTATAAAACTTATGCATTTTGATCTGACTTAAAATTGTGATATTTTTTTTGGTCATATCTTATGGTTTTTATTGACTTTTCTAGTCATTTGGCTATGATATGATACGAGTTTGATACCAAGAGTGATGTAATGAGTTAATAATAAAAAGTTGCATTTTGCAATTGTTTTATGCATTTATCCTGCAAAAGAATTTTATTTACTGAGAATCCTAGTTGTTGCATGACTGGTTGCTTAGTGTTTCAGCCTCATAATCGCTAGAAACCACAAGTATTTCATGGAACCAAGCCCATATTCAATCAAAGAGACAACCAGGTTAAAAGTGTGTTTGAGCCGTCATACTGAGCCAGCGGCGCAAGCAACGATGCAGTGGACACGTCAGTAGAGGTTTTAGAAGGCAGATTTGAGTTGAGCCAGAATTTGAGCCGTCGTAATTAACAACGGCACAAATAATAGAAGTTTGAAATAAAGAGTTTAATAAGTTGTCTAGGCCTGCCATTTCAGAAATGTTTCACGAATTTCAAGGAATTAACCGTGAGCCGTCATGGTGAGCCGGCAGCGGAGCCCGACGGCTCAGTCCCAAATTTTGCCTTTAAATAGTAGTGTCATTCTACACTTCAGGTGTCACTTCCTGATTAGAAAATTTGTCTCTATTCACGGGTTTAGCCCAGTTTTGTTCTTTAAGAGCCTTCATACGAGATTTAATCTTATTAAGGGTTATTTCTCCATTATAAGTGGCTAGTTCGTTCGTTTTTCGATGGATGATCAAGAAGGAGGCCCGAGCTCACTGTTTTTAATGTCTAGGGAGTCTTTATTTAATTATATTTTCGTTAACTGCATATAGATATAGTTTGTGTTTAGATACAATTACTTTTATTAATAGATCTTAGTTTCCTCTAATATTTCCATAATATTGTTAGTTATAATTATTGGGATATATATGCCTGTTGGAATTATCCTCATTCTTATGATTAATAAAGTTGTTCATTTATTATAAATACCCTTTTTACTTAGTTCCTATAAGATTTATAATAAAGTTGCTCATTTATTATAAATTTTGGATTTATTATTTATTTATTTTTTTTATTCCATTTTTTTTTTATTAGTTTTTACATAAGAAAATTTTCAGACTTCTTAGTTCCCCGAGGCCTAGGGGTAGAATTAACCTTTAGAAAACTTAGAAGAACTTAGGAATATGGCTACCCTAGATAAGACAAACCTAGCAGTAGTAAACTTAGAGAAATTAAAGACCCTAACCCAAGTCAAGGTTCGACTGGTACTGGTGTAATAGAGGAAAGTCGACATAAGTAGAAGAAATCTATGAAAGACGCATCTCAAACAGATGTGCATTACGAAGCAAAGTACAATGCGCTCCCTCAATTTCAAACTGGTTTTGAAATTAAAGGACCATTGTACACTGTTTTGCCAAAGTTTCAAGGTTTGGAAGAAGAGAACCCTCATTCTCACTTAAATGCGCATTGTCGAACCATGAAACCCGTAGGGACCCAAGTTGAGGAAGTGACGTGGAAGGTCTTTCACATCACTCTTGACGAGAAAGCATTAGAATTGTATACTCTCTTGGAAACCTACGATCGCAATGCATATTCTACCTGGGACAACTTGAGGTGATCCTTTCTAAATAAATACTTTAATTGCTAAAAAGGAGATCTCAGCAGTAGAGCAACACGAGGGAGAGTCATTACTTGATTACTTGGACCGATTTCAAGAATTGCTACATAGGTGTCCCAATCACTAACATAGTGATGAGAGTTTGGTTGAGTACTTTTGTAATGGACTCCTTCCAGAAGATGCAAATCACATAGATGCATCGGTTAATGGGTCAATCACTAAATTGGACGTAGAAGGAGCGTGAGAACTAATAAAGGAAATCGCTTTTAAGCGACACAACTAGAGGAAGGTGACAGAAGACAAGACTGCCGATCAGATGTTAGTCATTGAAAAACTAACTAGGGAAGTAGAAGAATTAAAAGCTGAACGAAAAAATTACGTTCTTAAATCACAAAAGCCACCCAGTTAGCTTTGGTCGAGCAAGAGTATAAGGCATGTGACGCAGATGAAAACTGTGAGGAAGTCACGGCCATAAGATTCCATAATAGAGATCCTGATTCTAATAGATATAACCCTGGTTGGAGGGATCACCCTAGCTTTAGGTGGAACAAAACAACTAGGAATTCCATAACTCTTCCGTCAAAAATCCTAATCGCGATAATTCTATAAAAGACTTAGTTGGAAGTGTTAGTAAATTGGAATGTAGGTGCGATGACTTTGATAATAAGATCAAGATATTGAATGAGTATATTATTGATCATACAAATTCAATCAACAAGAAGATAACACGGGTTAAGTAGGGTATTCCACCACCGTGATCAATCCTAAGAGTCTGAACGGCGTAAAATTTAATTAATTCTATTATATATATAATATAGTAATGCATTATAGTAAATGCCTTATAATATATATAATATAATATTAATAAATTTATCATGCAAAAATTGATATTAATTTTTATTTATTTTGAATTTTTTTTAAGTATTTTGTTATTTTGAGAATTATGTCAATTATATTTTGAATTAATATTTTTTTAATGACATTACCAATGTCATTTAAATCACACTTATGATAAAATTATATTTTTATCATGTAAAAACAAAAAATATTTTTTTTTCTAAAAAAATAATGTATGTCTCTATAAAAAAAATCATGGGTATATTTTAAAAAATATTAGATATTCACAAGATTATTAAAATTGAACCAAACACAAGAGTATAATATTTATAGGAATATCATAAAATAAACTCATAAATATCTTAATTCATTTAAATAGATTTTTTTTATATTTTTCTAAAAATCATATTCCTAAGAATATGATTAATAGGAGTATGATTACCCAGACTAAAACAATTAATTCATACATCATACACTCACGAGTGAAATTTTGTTCCCAACTTGATGCAACCCAACTTGTATTTACCTCTAGTTTTGTCACTTAATAAGACTCCTCCTTCCCGAATAATTTCTTTTGTAAGGTTAATACATTCTGACCAAAAAAATCATTAATTTATTTAAAATAAAGAGAAATATGAGATAAAAAGACTAAAGTGTCCTTATTAAACTACTCTTAGTTACTCTTACCAATTCAACCTCTACTAACTATTTAATAGGGATAAAATTGTAAAAAGAGTAATTAATATTCTTTTAATTTTATAAAACATCAAATATTTTAGGACAAAAAAACATCTCCAATAAAGCAGATATATGGGGACAAAGGGAGTAGTTATTATCAGATATGATCAATAATTTCTTTTTCAATATAAGTTACATTTTTTTTATAAATGTATAAAGAAATAATTCATTTGATGAAATATAAATGAAAGCAATACTAAATATTTTGTTTGAAACAATTTAAGTATTTCTTGAATTTGAAGTTGACCTCTCTCGTCTCTCATTCAATATTGTATTATTGCGCAGTGCACCAGACTGTTTGAAATGTTGACTATTTTGAAAAATAATACTCCATATATTTGAACTTATTAAATGTTTTCATTAATTCTATGTTGTTTCGTAAACAATGACAATATTGCCAATTTTTGTTTATATTAATAGAAAATGTATAGCCTATCAAGAATATATTGAAAAACATTTGTTTATGTTTTCAATTAGGATAGTTAGGTTGGTCTGCTCAACTACAAGTCTTAGTTTGAAGTTGAAGGCAAAATATTATATGGAGAAGTATGAAGTTATGGTTATGCACAACTAATTTTGTTTTTTAGATATTATTCAATTATTCAATATCTATTACATATTTGTATAAGCATAAATTAAATACAACGCATTAATTAACAAAGTTGAAGGATAATCATTTCACTGATATTCTATTTATTAGGATAGTGTTCTATATTCTATAACTCTATGTTCCTAATTAAGAAGTCAAGAGGTCACTTTAAAGCAAATAGTGTCAAATTGGAAAATCAATTGATTCAAGCAAACGCTAAATGTGATATGTTTTATTCAATACAAATCCGTCTTTTTTGCAACGACTTTGAATTTATTCATAAATTAAATTGCTTCATTGATCAAGAAAATAAAATAAAAACATATTTAAGTGTTTTTTTTTTCTGTGTTAGGATATCTATCATCGATAGTAATAACTAATCTCTTTATTGCTGGTTCTCCACTAAAAAGTAAATAATTAACAACAGAATAGTTTTCATACTCAAACGTGAAATTCAAACTTTTATTATTTAGTTAATCATTAATGAAAAAATCAGTATGTTGTAAGACTAATATCCTATAGGTGAATTTTTTTCAACAATTTTTTAAAATATTCTATAATTTGTTATCTGTATTGTAAGATAATTATAATTTAAAGGCCAAAATATACTTTTAGTTCCATAATATCTTTATTACACTTTTGATCATATATCTTTTGTTTAGGTTGTAAATTTAGTTCCATATTCCATTTTTTGTTGTTTATCTTTGGGCTAAATTACAGAATTGGTCTCATATATTTTTGTCACATTAGAGAATTGGTCTTATATATTTGAGTTAAGTGTAAAATTAGTTTAATATATTTGGGTCATATGAGACTGACAGTAAAATTTTTTACAAAGATATAAAATCAATTCTAAAACTTAGACAAAAAGAATGAAACCAAAAGTGATACAAGACCCATGCAACCTGACCATAATATATGAGACCACACATGCAACAAAAAAGTCATGGGATCAAATTGAGACATGAACAAAAGTTATAAGACCAAAAGTTCATTTTGACCTAGTTTAAATATGATAATTTAAATTGGTCATTATAATAAGTTACGTAATTCTTATTAAAAATATTATAAAGCACTTTAAAAAGTTTATTAAACATTACTAGTTCACGATCTTGAAAACAAAGGCCCTAATTCAAATAAAAAGAAAAAAAATCACGAGAGAGGACACTATTCAAAATTGAAATTAATATAAAAACAATCTAAATTAATAGAAATATGGTAATTTTATGGTGACGAACCGACGGAGTTTTGAAGTTTGAAGATTGTTGAATTTATGGGGGAGGATAAAAGAAAAACAACACATTTAATATGTCATAAATAATCATAATTTGTCTTCTAGGAAGAAGAAGATGAATAAATAAATAAATAAACAAAGCGCATGCATAAATTGAATTCAAAATCTTCTTTCTGTTTTCGTTTTTGTTTTCATCTTCCGTTTTTCAAACATCTCAGAGATTCTTTAATTCCATTGCCAACCAGAGAGAGAGAGAGAAAGAGAGAGAGAAAGAAAACAAGAAAGAAGACTCTCCTGCAACTGTAGCTTCAGCTTCTTCTTCCATCCTTCTTCTCAAAACGAAATCACTCACCATTGATTGAGCCATTGATTATATCTATATATCTGTATATATATATATATCAATGTAATTTTCTTCTCTACCTCACTTCTCTCAACATTTCGAAATCGATTCTTCGGCGACTCATTATTATTGATCTTGCTTCAAATTTCTCCTGAAAAAGAAAGGTATAACTGGATCTTAGTTTTTTTGGTTGTGTTTCTTTCATACTGAGAACTTGTGCTTCGTTTTTGAAGGTGTGATTGATCGATAGTCGAAGAAGCTTGAGGCGATGGTGATGAAGGAGAGAGACGAGGAACTCGCTCTGTTCCTCGAGATGCGGAGGAGGGAGAAAGAGAACGAGAAGAACAACAATCTTCTCCTTCTTCAGAACTCCGACGACCTCGGCGAATCTAATTTAGGTGCGTTATTTTGACCTTCTAGCTAGCAATTTCATTCTCATTTTTTGTTTGAACAAGGAGAAATACTGTTATATCTTCTCATCGTCACTACCAGTAATGGCTCTCACAAACGGCACCGTATTGTTTGATATTGTGCAGAGTCTAATCGTGAGAATCCTCCTGTTTCTAAGACTGTATCTCTGGCGATTCCACGGAAGACTGATGAATTCTTGAATTCAGAGAATGACAAGTCTGATTATGATTGGTAGTTTTAAATTCCATCTTGATTTGGTTTGGTGATGATGATATCTAGATCTTGCAAATTTCGCAAATCCACTTATTAAGATGTGTTTGAGTCCTTAGTATGATGAATAATCTGAAGTTAGTTGATATAATTTCTTCATGTTTAAAACTGTGGCAGTGGAATAATAAAGTGAGCTAACTTGTTAATCGATTAATAAATTGTCCTTTAAGAAATGCTTTTTGAATGGAAGAGGTTTATTATTGCCTTTTATTAGTAGTCCCTACTTAAATTACCTTTTTTTGGTTGAATACTTGGCTTAAGATTTCTTCTGTCTTTTATTAGCAATTGGAGATAGCAAAGACAATAGATCCTCGAAAATCAACTTGCTATAACTGTCACCTAATAATATTACTCTTCATTGCAATTATTATGTGCTAATGTCAAAGTTAATTCTGATGTCAATTGTTCTCATCAACTTCAGCTTTTGCTTTGGCTTAATTGCACTTTTCCTATAGTTTCAGTAAAGAATCAATCATAGTAGTCCCTTTACTTTTTTAAAAGGTGATTTTACAATTCACATTTCATTAGAGATTTAAAATAATTTAATAATAACTGTTTGTTAAATTTATCATTAGATTGTAAAGATGCAACTATTTTTTCTTATGATGTGGCACTTGAATGTGATGAGATGGCACTGATGTGGCCAATGGAAACCCATTATTCCTATGGTAAACTCATGGGAGGTCATGAGTTTAACGAAGTTATGGGTTTCTGTTGGTCATATCAGCGCCCTCTCAACATATCTAAGTGTCACTACATAAGAAAAATCACATCATCAAATTTGTTGGAAATCAAAAGGACTATCATTATTTGAATTACTTTTGCTCCTTTAGTGAAACAAGAAGATGATTATTCCTAAAATTAAAAGGTATTAGTGAAGCTATAAGGACCAAAAGTTCAACTAAGCCTTACAGTTTTCAACTTGTCATCTATTCTCTTCTATTAGTGATTCATTGATTATTGCCAGAAAAAGAAATCTTTATACATCCTATTAATTAGGTTAATAGTCATCCTCTGATGATTTGAAAAGCAAAACCTTTCTGAAGGAAGGAATTCTCTTTTTATTTTCATTGTATGTACATTTTGTAAATTTGGATTTCTTCAATATTCTATTTTATTGCAGCCAAAATTTTCTTCATACTGAAAATAATCCGATTAGATAATAAATACCTGTAGAAATATAGAATAGAGATGTACTCCCACCCCATTCGTATTTGATATATACATTTTGCTTAAATTGTTTTACCAAAATTGTATGCCTTTTATTGATCTAAAGTTATTTCTGTAACCAGGCTTCTTACGCCACCTGGTACACCACTTTTTCCTACCTTGGAGAAGGAGTCACAAATATCAGTAAAGACTGAAACAGAGATTCCTAATGCTCGCTCTACAGCTTTAAAACCTAGGGTAAGAATTTTCTGATATGAATTACGGATGCTATTAGAGATTCTTAATGCATGTCCTTGACATAGATTTACCTATACCTATTCTTTTTTACTACCAACAAGTATTTCTGGGTTTTATTCATTTAGTTGGCTTAGAAATATTGCAACTTTATGTTGTATCTTGTTTGCAGCTAGCTAATATTCAATCAGAACCTGCTTCAAGAAGCAACGTAATCTCTAAGCATCATGCAGCAGCAATGCCTAGACTTGGTTCTTCCACTACTACTAATAACAGGAGACCTTTATCATCTGGAGGACCAACCTCAGCCACTTCCAGATGTGTGACACCATCTGGAAGGCCAAAATTACCTTCAACAAACAAACCATCTAGGTCCTCTACGCCTACATCCCGGGCCACGTTGAATTCTGCGAAGCCTGCAGCTCCACCTGCAAGAACATCCACTCCTAATACCAGGTCCGCTCCTCGTGCCTCAACACCAACTGCCAGGCCTTCTGTAGCAGCTCCTAAGACTACAAGGAGATCATCAACTCCAACCCTTCGATCATCGAGTCCTTCACGTGCAAATGGAGTATCTGCACCTCCTCGATCCTCATCAGTATTAAAAGCACGCCCTACACAAGTGAAAAATCCAGCGCAATCACGTGGAACCTCTCCATCAGTAAAATCTAGGACTTGGGAACCCTCACAAATGCCTGGATTTTCACTTGAGGCTCCTCCAAATTTGAAGACATCTTTGCCAGAAAGACCAGTTTCAGCCTCTAGGACTAGGTCTGGAGCACCGAATTCTAGATCATCTTCTCTTGAGGTGGCTAGCAGTGATGGAAAATCAAAAAGGCAGTCAGGCACTCCTTCAAGAGGAAGGGCTTCAACTGGGATTGGTCAGAGTAATTATAGCTCCATCCAAGCTTTGAGCAGATCGCGTTTCACTGATGGTGATAGTGATAGCCCAGTTGTAGTTGGGACTAAAATGGTTGAAAGAGTAGTAAACATGAGAAAATTGGCACCACCAAAGCATGAAGACCATGTCCATAGCAGTTCTGGCAAGTCTTCATTGTCTGAAAGCTCAGGGTTCGGAAGAACACTTTCTAAGAAGTCCTTGGATATGGCAATGAGGCATATGGTATGTTTCTATATTTCATTACTTAGTTATATGCTTTCATCTGAACTATTAGAATGATGGAGCTTAAATTGCAGTATCAAACAAACAGAAAATATAATGCATAAACTTAATTTTGGTATATAGTCCTACAAGCTATCCTCTAAACAGAATCTGTGAAGTAACATAAGTGAAGGATTCCATAATATGAAGTTGAGCTAAAAAAAGATGTCAAAATGTTATGCTTTTATCACAGAACATTACAGTAAATACTTGAAGAATTATACCTAAATCCCCTTCTCTAAAACAATAAAATGCACAACTTAATGAATGTAATCTGCTTAATTACTCAGTACTAGATCTAGTTCTCCTTAGTAATTACACTCTAGAGTTTGGGTGGTTTAAAATGAAAACTTCATTCATGTGCTATCAATGGAGTAAACACTACAATAATTGCTGAATTATTTATGCTTCATATATACTGGGAAAGTTAGAGCTTACAAGCCAAGTTGTCTTTGGTTCTCTTCCTTATTCAGGACATAAGGCGAAGCATTAAGAGTAACCTGAAGCCACTAGTGACAAGCATTCCAGCCTCCTCTGTATACAGTGTGAGATCAGGTGGTTCATCAAATAGCAAGACCATGAATGTCTCTGATTCTCCTATGGCCACAAGCAGCACTGCAAGTTCTGAGCCAAGTGTAAATTTTAACTCTATCTCCTATGATGGAAGTGAGATCGAAGAAAATGATATCGGAAGCGATAGGGGAAACTCTTCACCTACGAGTCATCGCAGCCGATGATCTGATCATATTGCGATCCAGGTAAACACAGGTCTGTACGTATATGGTAGTAGTAAAGCAGCATAGATATTCAAGTGATATCCTTGTCCAAGAAATGCCTATGAAGCACTTATTGATACTTCAGCACTGGAGTTGTATCATGTTTGATGCTTGGATTGGGTTCTGTATTTGTTAAGTTGGTGTGCTTCTTTTAGACTTAATGGTAGAAGTCTACAGTGTATTATTGTCTTTGTAATTTTAGTGTTTAAACACACTAGAAGGGCAAGCATGCCTTGATGAGGGCTTTTGGTACTCAAAATTAGCCGTTATAATTATATATTGAAGAGCTCCTTCGATTATTAATTTCTTACTGCATTTGCTGAATGTTTCAAATATGAGAAGATATTCTTAAGAGTATAAATCTACAACAATTAGATACACTAAATTGGTTACTAATTAATTAATACACAAGTTGTATACTAAAGATAATTGTCATTGAAAAGCTTATTTTGTATATCTGTAAGGCATTTTTACGAAGGAGCTTTCTAGAGTTCATCTCCTCTATCTACTTTCATTTATCGATAAAATTTATTATTTGTTCATTCAACTTCTATCGAGACAACAATTTTAGTTATATAGAAAATAGATAATTTGGTTCTTCAATTTTTTAACTTTAAATTATTTTATTTTAGAGACGTTATTCATTAGCTAATATGTTCATATGAATACTAAATACTGTCATGACTCCATTAAATATTACTGTAACATCCTAATTAGCCAAAAAAATCAAACCTAAACCTAAAATAAAGTACTATTGTTTCACTAACTTCAAATGGATAAGAATAGTGAGCCTGAGATTGAGATAAGTGAGTTTGGTCAAAACATCAATATTGACTTTTAGAGTACTATTTGATTTTGTTTGTCAACGAGCCTAACTAAACAAAGAAAGAACTCCTCAAGAATAACTTGTAGCTCTATTTCTTTTGCATTCGAACTTGAAACGAGAGAGATATGACTACATTCATGAAACAAGCGATCAATTTTCGAGTTCGATTTGACCTCGTTTGCTGATAACTCCAATTGAGCAAAGTAAGAATTTATTAAATTTAACTTGTAGCTCTAATTTAATTGTTTTCGGGTTCGAAATGAGAGAGATATGACCATGTTCAATAGTGGGAGACTAATGACGAAACTTTTAAGAAACATCAAAGACCAAAATGGAACAAAAAAATATTAGGGATCAAAACGGAACTTGGAGTAAATATGAGGGACCAAAACAAGTTTTTGACCAACTAATTAAATAGGCCAAAGTCTTATTTTGGTCCCTCAGTTATGCTCAATGTTTCAAATTGGTCCCTTAGTTATTTTTCGTTCCATATTGGTCCCTCAGTTTTCCAGAACTTGACACCGTTCGTCCCGGAAACGTTTTCTATCCATTTTTCTATTAAAAAAAGACAAAATTGATTTTTAACTCCTAAAAGTTTAAATTTTTTACATTAAGGACCTTTTTCTCTAGAATAGAACCCAAATATAAGAAAGAAGCTTCATACGATTTGGGTGTCCACCAATTGCGAGTTTTAGGTTTGGAAGAGAGATTTTTGGGAATGTGAATTGTTGGGGGTTTCTGAAAGGAATCAACCAGAAGAAAGAGAAAGAGAGAGAGAAAGATTGTGTGGAATAAACTAAAACACCCAAGTTATTTCTTCTTTCTTACATTTTGGTTCTATTATAGAGAAAAAAAAAGTCCTTAATGCAAAAAATTCAAACTTTTAGGAGTTAAAAATCAATTTTGTCTTTTTTTCAACATAAAAATGGATGGAAAACATTAGAGGACCAACTGTGCTAAGTTTTGAAAAACTGAGGGACCAATATAAAACAAAAAAATAAGTAAATAACCGAAGGACATTTAAAACATTGACTATAAGTGAGGACGTAAAAATCGGTGCAATACTCATAAAATTTGTAATACAATATTACCACCCCCAATTCCACGAAGTTTCTCCTCTATGGGCTACGTGGGAAAAACATTTCCTTGTTTTATCAGGTTTTCTGTGGTCTCTAAAAATTTTCGTCATTTTAGGATTTGAGGTTTCGTTTGTCCTTCATTTACCCGATTACGCCGTCAACCTAATCAAAGAAAAATCAGTCGCTTTCACAGTTCACCTTTCCTTACTCCCTGAATTTGTTGCCTTTACTTCATACCTTCTTTTTCCAATTTTCTTATCCATTTATGGACTTGCTCGCTTCTCCCAAGCTTATACTTCTTCCATCTCAAAAAACCTATCAAGGGTTCGCTGATTATCCTCTGCTTCGACGAAAAAAAACCATCTTTTCAACATTTTTAGAGCCCCTGCAAATTCCAAGATTTTGGGTGTTACAGCTATTCAACAACAATGTTGGGAGAATCATGCTCTTTAGCTCGCTTCAATGGGTTTTGGAATTGAATGCGTGTTGACTTTGATGAGTAAATGCAGTAAGAGGGTTTTGTAGCAGTAATTATATAGCAATGATAGGTAATTGCTTTGGTGCCTTGAATTGTTGTAAAGGAAAGAATGATCCTGCTGACCAGTCAGATGAACAAGGTGTGTACAATAATGATAAAGATGTTGATTTTCTCTGATTGATCAAATGTTTGTGTCAAAGTGGTTATTGATCTTGTGATTTTATTTATCTGTCTTTCTTAGAACTTTATGTCTCTGCTAGTTTCTCTACAAAATCTAGGATGATCTGTTTAATTGTAACACCAAGGAGTTGAATAATTAGTGTGTGAATACCATTAAATGGAAATGTTTGTATCGTATCTTTTTATATGATCTCACAAGATGGAGGCGGAGTGTTATTTTTGGATTGGGGATGGGGATTAAGATATCTCTTCTTTGTTTGGAAAGTTAAAAATTGGAGAAGAAGATAAGGAGAGATTAATTCGTAAACTATGCTACATGAATTTATGATAACATCAATTAGTAGTATAATCAAAGAATAAAGACATAGTTTTGTCTTTCAAAATATCACTGTTAGACTATAGCAAAGTTGTGTTCAATATAGTTTAATTTCGCAATGCCAAGACATAGAACTGCATTTATGGCTTTCTTCTGCAGAATTCTACATTCAGCGATTTCTTTTGTCATGTATGGTTTATTTGTTTGTTGGTGACAGCAATTGCAACTAAAACTTTTAGTTATAACTCGTTGAGATCAGCAACAAGAGATTTTCATCCATCTAGCAGAATTGGTGGAGGAGGTTATGGAGTTGTCTACAAGGTGAGATTGATGACCATCATGGTTCTTGTTTTGGGTCTTTTTAGTTTTTGCTGGCCTTATGCTTACCAATTTTGTGGCTTTCAAATGGGTGAGCACTTTATTGCACTATTTTTCTCAATTATTAATTTGAGTAAATTTCTTTGCTTCTTTGTGATTGATATTTTCAGGGAGTTTTAAGGGACGGTACTCTAGCTGCTATCAAGTCTCTTTCTGTAGAGTCTAAGCAAGGAACAAAAGAATTTATGACAGAAATTGATATTATATCAAATATACAACATCCAAACCTTGTGCAACTAATTGGCTGCTGTGTTGAGGGCAGTCATCGGATATTGGTCTATGAATTTTTGGAAAACAATAGCCTTGCAAGTTCTTTGCTTGGTAAATATCAGAACAATTCTTCTCCATACTGGATTATTGTTTGGATCCAAATTGGATCCTCTGCAATTGGACATCCTTGAAGTTCTCTGAAATTGGACAATTCTGGGCTGTCAGATTGATCTACAACGTCGATGGCTTGACACGTTGCCTCCTGGATGTCCAATTACAGAGGATCCAGACTGGTTTGGATCAGACTAACTTTTCCAGTTTTCGCTGTTTGGGCTATTTCTAAATTTTAGATTACATAATGTTGTCAAGACCTGGTGGGATTTCTTATGCATTCAAGTTTAACACTTTAACTTCTCATTTTGGATTAGAGTCCGAGGCATGAAGAGCAAGCGGTTGGATATGATATTGGTGTAAAAGCTCAATCAAGTCTTATCCATGAATTTGGTGTTGCTAACAAACAGAAAATATCTTTTCAGGTTCCAAAAGCAAATATGTTGCCCTGGATTGGCCAAAGAGGGCTGCTATCTGCTGTGGTACAGCTTCGGGTCTTGCATTTCTTCACGAGGAAGCTCAACCGAACATTGTTCACAGAGATATTAAGGCTAGCAATGTACTGCTCGATGGAAACTTTAATCCTAAAATAGGAGATTTTGGCCTCGCAAAACTTTTCCCTGACAATGTAACTCATATTAGCACTCGAGTCGCCGGAACTGTGTAAGCCACAAAGCAACATAGCATAATTTACATTATGGCTACCATTTTATATGACTGTTGGCTAACTTTCATCTTTTGATTATTGTTTGTGTCTTTCCTTATATTAATTTTAAAAAAGAAGTTGCAGTTTCCTATGAATCCTCTCTGGACAATATGAAGAACATGCCATGTGCTATTCTGTTTTTTATTTTAAACCTGTTGAGTAAGATGTTAAAAACTGAATTAATAGAAAGAGAATGAAGAGATAAGTATAGATTTCGAGTAACTATCTATAACCTTTAAGTATAAACCCACCCAAGGTGCTGTGTTATAGGTTCTTCGCAGTTTTACAAGATTTAATTTTAACATATAAACCATGAACTTATTTTGTATTTTGCAGGGGATATCTTGCCCCAGAATATGCGCTTCTTGGACAGCTCACAAAGAAGGCGGATATATACAGTTTTGGGATCCTAATGCTTGAAATTATCAGTGGTAAAAGTAGTAGTAAAGCTGCATTTGGAGAGAACCTATTGGTTCTAGTGGAATGGGTATGTTTTAAGTCTTGATTATAAATTAGTACTGGAACATCCTACAGTCCTATCTGGAGGCATTATAAAGTAGTTCCCCTCTTATTTAACTAGAAAATTCATTTATTCGTCTCAAAATTATGATTTAGTCCTTAGATATTAGAAATATATTTTTTAGCTTGATTTTTTTTTCTAAACTAACGTAAGCTGTTTAGTCCCTAAAATGTTATTTGTAGGGACTAAATTTGTTTGGAAATAAAAAGAGGGACCAGAAAGTATATTTCTAACATCTAAGGACTAAATCATAGTTTTGGAATAAATTTAAGAACTAAAAAGTAATTTTACTCCTTATTTAACTGGTGTAATATACAGTTGGTGCTTGGACGATGATCTGTCCCACCATGTCTTGCAATTTTTCCCATTGTGGGTAAAAAAAACTTCTATTGTCATATATTAAGACTGTGATAACCTAAAAAGTCAATAACTTTTTAGGCCAAAGTGCGAATTTGGTCCTGTAACTTTGCTCCAGTTCCCAAATCAGTTCTATAACTTTTTTTGTCTCGAATTTGGTTCTGTATCTTTGCTCCAGGTTCCAAATCAGTTCTATATCTTTTTTTGTCTCAGTTTTGGTCCCATATGTTTTGAAAACATCTCACCGTTAGTCCTCCGTTTATTTTAAATTACAGTTTAGTCCTGAGAACTTCAAGTCCCTTTCACTTTAGTCCCTGATTATCAAAATGAAAGTGAAAGAGCATCCCTGAAGATTCTCAAACCTGGAGCAAAGATACAAGACCAAATTCGAGACAAAAAAAGTTATAGGACTGATTTGGGAACTGGAGCAAAGTTATAGGACCAAATTCAATGTAAAATAAAAAAAAAAACAATGATAAAATTATATATATATACTTGATTTTTTTGAATGAAAATCTTAACAAAATGAGTCTTTTGCACAAAATCAAAAGTTTAGAGAGTTTTATGCACAGTAACTAAAGTTCAGGGTAGTTTTTTGCATTAAAACCGGCAATATTTCTATCTTTTTGTTGCCTGTGTTGATATATCTCTGTGTTCTGACTAAGTATCTGTTTATGGCAGACATGGAAACTGAAAGAAGAAAATAGGCTTCTAGAGATTGTCGATGCAGAACTAGCCGATTACGACGAGATGGAGGTGTCTCGTTTCATTAAGGTTGCTTTGTTCTGTACTCAAGCAGCTGCACAACACAGACCAACAATGAAGCAAGTGATAAAAATGCTTTCCAAGGAAGTGCGTCTGAATGAGAAGGCATTGACTGAACCTGGAGTTTATAGGTGGAATTACTCTAAAAAATCAGGCAATTCTTCTTTGGATGAGACATCAAAATCTTCTCAAGCAAACCAATTTCGAAGTTCCAAAGATCCTTATCATGTGACATCAACCACTCACTTCAGTGGTGCTGATTTTGATACACAGATGCTTCCTAGGTGATTGTTTGACGCACTGTTTCTTAAAAGAAAAGAAAAAGAAATGGTCATAGGAACATTTGTTGTAGTTGTTAGGATACTAGAGTTTTTTTATTTTTTATTTTTATCTGGAGGGATATAATGAAAGGTTATAACAAGAATAAAGGACATTTTTCTTTGGCATATACATATTCATGTGGTCTTGCTATGAAGAGTGATGTTTTTTTTTGGCCAAATACAAAGAGTGATGTTAAAATATCATTTTGACCCACACAAGTTTATAATAATTATAAAAAATATTATATGCTGAAAAACAATTCAATTTTAACTATCTAAAAGTATTTTTGTATTTTCAAAATCTCCGTGATTTAAATTCATCAAGCTTTTAAGTGAACAAAGATGAACTGTTTGGGGGGAAGCCACTGTTGAGCAATCTGCTGTGATGAAGAAATGTCTTGATGACTTCTGCAATGTCTCTGGTCAGAAGGTTAGTGTTCAAAAATCTTGTCTGTATTTTTCTCCTAATACAAATTTAGATTTGAGGAATGCTATCTCTGATATGCTTAATATTAAAGAGAAGGAGCTTGGGTTATACTTGGGCATCCCTCTTTTACAGGAGAGATCTAGAGCTAAGAGTTATGGGTATATTCTTGATAAAGTCAAAAAAACATTGGCTGGATGGAAGAGAAGATGCTTGAGCATGGCTGGGAGGGCTGTCTTGGTTAACTGTGTGATCAGTTCTATGCCCATCTACCCTATGATGGTTACAAAACTGTCTACTTCTATTATTCAGGAGATTGAAAAACAGGAGAGAGTCTTTTTGTGGGGTCATGACTGTAATGAAAGGAAGAATCATCCTGTGGGCTGGAGTGAAGTTACGAAGAGGAAAGAGTGTGGTGGCTTGGGTGTAAAACATTTAACTCACATGAATAATGCGTGCTTGGCTAAAATAATTTGGAGACTAATTACTGAAAAGGAGGGTCTTTGGAGGGAGGTTCTTAAAAGCAAGTACAATAAGGGTGAAGAGTTTTCCCTTTCTGTGATGAGAGGTAATAATTCGTCTCATCTCTGGGCTGATTTGAGTGAGGTTTGGAGTAGTGTGGCTGGCAGGTGTTGCTGGGATGTTGGTGATGGTAGGAGAATAGACTTTTGGAGAGATCATTGGGTGAAACCTGGTGTGGCTTTTGTTGACTTGGCTACTGATCAAAACTTAATTCCTGACTGGGATGCTAAAGTCTCCAATATGGTGAATGGTAATGGTGACTGGTGTTGGGATTCTTTAATTAATATTCTTTCTGATGAAGGTGTTAATTTTTTGTTGGGAAGACATCCTCTTGTGAGGGGCTTTTGTGATAATGTAAAATGGGCTGTTGACTCGTCTGAATCCTTTTTTGTGAGCTCGTGTTATAAGAGTCTTATGGGGGAAAGATTGGGAAGGGAGAATAAAGGTTGGAAGGTCATCTGGATGTGGAAAGGGCTGGAGAGAATAAAATTCTTCCTCTGGATGGTTGGACATGAAAAGCTTTGTACTAATGAGAGGCGTGCTAAGTGGTCTTTGTGTATTCCTAACTGCTCTATATGTGAGAACTCTATTGAGAATATTCTCCATGTGCTTCGTGACTGTCCTATAGCTAAAGATATTTGGATGAAAATTTTACCTGATGACAGGAAGGATGATTTCTTTGAGCTTGATAGTTGGAACTGGCTTATTTCCAATTTGAAGACGCCTAGAGTTGTTTGGTGGGACCAGTGGAGCTTGATTTTTGGCGTTACTTGTTGGTTGATCTGGAAATGGAGGAACAAAAGAGTTTTTTTATGAGAACTGAGTGCAACCGACTAACTGTATTATGGTGATTCAAAGATGGGTTGACTGGATCAGGAACGCTTACTAGTTTGATGTTGGGTCTTCGTTTGTTTTGAAGCCCAAGTCTTTGAGGATGATTAGATGGTATCCTCCAAATGATGGTTGGGTGAAGGTGAATACTAATGGAAGTCTTTGCAGAGATCTGAATTTTGCTGCTTGTGGTGGGTTGATCAGGGACGAAAACGATGTTTGGAAGGGTGGTTTTGCTAGAAGGTTGGGTTTTTGTTCTGTTTTGGAAGGAGAGTTGTGGGGATTGTACGATGGGCTGAGGCTTGCGTGGGATTTGGGATTTAGGGAGGTTATCCTTGAATCCGATTCGTTGGGAGCGGTGGAGTTGATCTCTGGTGCAATTGAGGGGAAGAAGGTTTGTGGTGGTTTGGCGCATTTCATTCTTGACTTGGTAAGAAGAGAAAGGAACGTTAGAGTTCTGCACACGCTTAGAGAAGGTAATCGCGTGGCTGATGCCTTGGCTGGAGTTGGCATGAAGATGAAGCAATTTTGGGTTCGATGGATTGAGCCTCCTAGTTGTATTAAGAGGATTTTGTTTGAAGACAATTTTGGGCCTTTGTTGCCCCGTGGTTTTTAGGTTTTTCTTTCGTGCTTTGGCTCTTTTTGAGTCTCTTGATTGTACCAATAAAAAAAGATGCACTATTTTATAATTTTAAATATTGAATTGTTGAAGCATTTAAAATTAAATAAATAATATCTTTACCTTTTGTTTTATTTTTGAATTTGTATAAATTAATTGTTTAAAAAATTGAAACATGTATTTTAGGTCAAAGTATATTTTTGGGTCTCATAACTTTTACTCAGGTCTTAATTTGGTCCCATAACTTTTTTGTTGTACTTTTGGTCCCACATCTTTGCAAAAAGTAGCAAATTTGGTCTCGTATCACTTTTGGTCTCGTATATTTTGGTCAGGTTACAAAATTGGTCCCATATCTTTGCAAAAAATTTCACCGTCAATTCCATCTGACCTAAAGTTATGCGACCAATTATGCATTTCACCCAAAGATCTGAGGTCAACTCTGCAACTTGATCTAAAGATATGGAATCAAAAGTGTTTGCAACTTGAGCAAAAGATATATGATTAAAAGTGCAACAAAAAATGTTATGGGACCAAATTGAGAGCTGAGTAAAAGTTATGAGACCAAAAATGCATTTTGACCTATGATTTTAAACGTGCACAATTTAATGTTTACTGATACTATAATTATAGTATATAATGCATAAAAGTTAATAGTCAGTATAACAAAAAAAGATAAATATAATAATAAGTTTACAACTATTTATATTTATAAATAAAAGCAAAATCTATCAATTTAAGGGGAGTGGATCTGCTCAATTATGGGAATGATAAAGTATGGTGAAGTATGAATCTCAACCATCCATTCCTTCAACCATCATCCTTGGGAACAAAACTAAAAATAGAATAGATGATTGAGATTCATACTTCACCATACTTTATCAATCCCATAATTGAGCAGATCCACTCCCCAATTTAAGCATGTAATATCATCTTAAATTTAATAAATAAGTGGTTTGGTTAAAATAATTATTTAATAACTAATTTTATAATTTAGGACTATTATACAAAATTATTATTATTATGGTGTCAAAAATAAAATCTTTTATTTTTTTATTGACTTTCTGAAAATATATCCCTTCTTTTGCCATAAACAATTAGATTAATCTAATGTAGAAAATATACATGTGTCACTTGCATCTACATTACAAATGGCATAATAAACTAACACTATATATATATATATATATATGTGCACTTCGCCTTTATTTGTCAAGGTAGAATTAGAGATGGAGCTTTGGAGCTTGGGGCCAATGAGGGCCCTTATTGATTTAACAAATAGAATATCGCTAAAATAGTATATTTTTATGAAATGTCATTATTTTATAACTTTTTAAAATTATTTTTATTATTTATGTATAAATAATAATAATTAATTAATTCAATAATTTTTTTATTTATAATAAAAAAATCTAGTTGCAAAAACAATATGATGATTCCCTCTTTTGAATGCATTAGACAAACAACTGACACAATGCTTACATTAAAACAAAAAATGTTAAAAAGAATTGAAAACATCAATCAAGAAAAGTATACCAAAAATTACAAGACATTACATTTCTTGCCTTCGATTCCTTCTGGATATATATATTATTAATGCCCCACCGGCACCGGATACATTTTTCGATGGGGTTGTGTGAGATTATCATTGGTCTCGACCATGAATCTCCCTCCTAGGGAGAGTTCTGCTGCAGTGGAGAATCTACTATAACAGGTTTGGCATTCAAAATCCAAATTCTTATGAATTTTCTGACTATGGCGTTTAACCGAACTTGAAGAAGGAAAATTCTTCGGAGTTTTCTTATCGTTCTTCTGTAAGAAAGTGTAGCAGATAATTCGTCCTGGGTCGGCCATAATTGAGATAGGAGTTTCACAGTTGAATTTTCCTTCTTCGGAGTCTTGAAATTTGATTTTGTGTTTAGGGATTGAATTTTTGCTTCGGACTTTCAAAATGGGTCAAAATTCAATTTTATAAACGAGCGCACTCGATGGAGAGTAGGTTCGCACCAAAAATGTAATAAAAATGTTATTTAATAAAAAGATATTAATATGTATATTTCTTTTAAATTTTTTTTATATAGTTCTAAGAACCATATTTATGAGAATGTGATTTTGGAGTGGGTGTAGCCCTATGTGTTCCACTTGCATTATTCAGCCGGAGTCTATCTTACATGTTCTCAGAGATTGTAGACATGTTATGGATGTTTGGCAAAGTATTTTACCTCTGAATCTGAGATTTGATTTCTACACCATGGATCTTAAAGATTGGTTGATTACCAACTTGCCTAGTAGTGTTGTGGGGAGATGTTGGAGTGTGACCTTTGTTGTCACCTGTTGGTTATTATGGAAATGGAGAAATAAGAGTTTTTTTTTCTCAAGATGACACTTTCCCTACAAATCCAGAATAAATTATCAACAAGTGGGTTGATTGGATCATTGATGCTAAGGAGTTTCCTCCTAGCGACATTCTGGTGTATTCAAAGAAAGGGAACCTTCTGATTAAGTGACTGCCGCCGCCGGATGAGTGGGTTAATGTCAACTCTAACGGGGCTGTCCGGAAAGCCTCCGGCTTGGCCGCCTGTGGTGGTCTTGTGAGAGATTCCGATGGGCTTTGGAGAGGTGGGTTTTCGAGATTCCTTAGTGTTTGTAGTGTGTTGGTGTTGGGAATCCAAGGCGCCAAGGGCAGCGGAAGCAAAAATAAAATTTAAAAATAACGCCTAGGTCCTAAGATTCCCAAACGGATCCGCTAGTAGAATTTAAAACTTTGGTTAGTGTTATACCTCAGAGTTTCAAAACTTGGTTGTACGGGACGAGTTCCACGGATCCACTCCCAGAGTTCTCCCTCTGCCAGTAATCCACACGAACAGTTTCTTAGATCACCGAGGTGCTAGCCTCCAAATTCCTTTCTCAAAGGAATTACTGGGACCAATCTACAGACCTCTGAATATCAGGAACTCCTTCTTGATGATTCAGACTTTTAGAGGTGGCGCTAGAAGAATCCCCCCACAAGAACTCCTTCTTGCCTATTCTTCTCTCAAACCCTAATTCCTAGAGCAAAGTCGAAATCTTCCTCTAACTCTTAGGGAAAGTCGACTTTCTCTATGTGTGTGCAAAGGAGTATTTTCTCTCTCTAACTCTTAGGAGGAAAATCAAAACTAGGGTTTCACAAAAGTGTAGAGGGCAAGTCGACTTGCCCCCTTAAATAGGGAAGAATTTTGGTGATTTTAAAAATACTAAAATAAAGATATTCTGATAATATAATTATTTTAGGTCTGAATTTATAATTATAATATTACCTTAATATTATAATTTAAATTCAAAATGCAATCTTAGGGAATCAAATTGAGAGATCAAATCTCCCAATGGGACCCACCTAATATGCGCCTATCCCACCTTCAATTATCCTTGGATTTTAATTAATCAAAAACCTCTAATTTTGATTCACCAAGATAATTAAAAGATCTTCACCAAATCTTTTGAATTTCAAATCTCCATTTGAATTTCAAATATTATTTGAATTAAATAAAACAATTTTATTTAACCCAAATAATTCCCAAGAGGCGCCACCCTCTCCTATTTATTAGGAATTTTATAATTCAATAATTTCCTAACTCTTAGGAACATTATCCAGAATTATTTTCCTAATATTTAAATTGCCTATAATTAATCTCATTAATTATATTCAATTATTAATATTTAAATTTGTCCCACAAATCTAAATATGTCATCTGTAGATTAATTAAGACCAGACCTAATGTCCCAGACATTTCCTCTGTGTCTTAAATCGTGTCACTCGCGTGACCCACGAATTAACCCTAATTCGTGTCCCACTCGAATGGTGATCAGTTCCTGCTCGTGTGTGACCCAGCAGGCCCCACGTGAAGTTGGCAGTAGGGCATCCCCATGACCTACAAGTTGTGAGCGGACTCTAGCAAGCCATCACAACTACCCAAAATCCGTGAGTTATCGTTCGGTAACCGGAAGAACGACTTAACCTCAGTACCTCCGTGTACGTGATCCGTTTGTCCTACGATATCTTGGTCATGGACTAGGCACAGGTATGTCATCCATAATCCAAACCTCAACTTTCTCGATTCCTTGAGTAAGTCCCAAATCCCAGCGTGGCCACGCATTTTCCTGGACAGACTCATCGAGGGCGCCAGTTAGATATCTCTCATCTTAATGAGGGACAAAATCCCATTTTGGCCAATCCACATTCCACTGCAAAGCAATCAACCAGCCCCGTACTCAGCCCGTATAACTACCCTGTTACGGGCAGCGTTAGACTAAGCCAAAGACTGACAACTGCAACGCTGGAATAGTCATTGACCTCAGGTCAAAGGCATCGCTACAGGCGTACTAGGAGAGACTAGCTGATGACTAAACCCATGCAGGACTCTCCGGGTCAGTCCAGCAATTCGTAACCACCTTACGTAATTGCACCATGACTCTCGTCCCAGCATCTAGTGCGTGCATCTCATGCACCGAGGTCATGCTGGTCTTAGTTCATTTTTGCTCCCACAAAAATAATCGACCAGGGACAATTTTAGATTAATTATCTCATAATTAATCATGGACGTTATCATAGTAAACATGCAAATGATATGACAACACATTAATTTATCTTCCATAAATTAATAATATGTTCACAACATATTTATCAAATAAAATGATTGGCCCTAGGGCACAATCTCCAACAGTTGGATGCCGAGATCTGGGGCATCTGTGATGGGTTAGAGCTTGCTTGGTCGCTGGGGTTTAGAAGAGTCATCGTTGAGGCTGATTCGATGTCGGTGGTGAGCATTCTACAGAAAAATGGGACTGCGAGTTGCAACAATGGTGGGAGCTTGAGGAACTTTGTGTCTTCGATGCTAAACAGAGATTGGAGCGTGCATTTCTGTCATGTTTTGCGAGAAGGCAACCGAGCCGCTGACCATTTGGATGGTTTGGGCTTCAATATGGGCTGTAAGAAGGAGATTTGGACCAACTCACCGAAGAGTGTGAGACTTGTGCCGTTTGAGGATCGCATGGGCAGGGCGCTGCCTAGGGGTGTGTAGGTTGTTTTGGTGTTTTTTTTTTGTTGTGGTTGTGAAGCCCCTTTGGTTTACCAAAAAATAAAAATAAAAATAATTCACATATCAAACACTCGTAGGTGAAATTTCGTTACCAACTTAATGCAACCCAACTTGTATTTACCTTTATTTTTGTCACTTAATTATTATCAGATATAATCAAAATTTCTTTTTTAATATAAGAGTTAAATTTGTTTATAAATGTATCAGGTAATAATTCATTTGAGGCCACGAATTTGTTCCTGTAACTTTTTTTTGTCTCGAATTTGGTCATGTATCTTTGCTATAGGTCCCAAATCAGTCCTATATTTTTTTTATTTCAGTTTTGATCCCATATGTTTTGAAAACCTCCCACCGTTACTCCTCTGTCTATTTTAAATTACAGTTTAGTCCTAAAAACTTTCAAGTCCCTTTCACTTTAGTCCCTGACTATCAAAATGAAAGTTAAAGAGCATCCATGAAGATTCTCAAACCTTATATCTTGGTCCCTAGTCCATGAATTCTTCATGAAATGGAATAGAAATGAAAAAACAACACAAATTAAAGCAAATGACAGAGGGACCAAAACTGAAAACGCAGAAAATTTAAAACTCACCGGAAAATGCCCCAAACTCGCCGGAAAACGTACAGAAATCGCCGAGAAACTCAAGAACTCATCCAAAACCCTCAATTCTCATTGAAATCTCACTCAAATAATCGCCCTCAAATGCTTTAAAAAAGAATTTTCGAAAATCAAACTTTTGAGGAGGGAGGTAATAGAAGAAATGTAAGGGATTTCAGAACTTCTCTCTCGAAATTACCAAATGTAAGGTAATCTTCTATCACCTCCCTCCTCAAAAGTTTGGATTTTCGAAAATTCTTTCTTAAAGCATTTGAAGGCGATTATTTGAGTGAGAATTGGGGTTTTTGGATGAGTTTTTGAGTTTCTCGGCGATTTCCGTACGTTTTCCGGTGGGTTTTAAATTTTCTGTGTTTTCAGGTATGGTCCCTCTGTCATTTGCTTTTAATTTGTGTTTTTTTTGCATTTCTATTCCATTTCATGAAGAATTCATGGATTAGGGACCAAGATTTAAGGTTTGAGAATCTTCAAGGATGCTCTTTCACTTTCATTTGGTAGTCAAGGACTAAAGTGAAAGGGATTTGAAATTTTCAGGACTAAACTGTAATTTAAAATGGGTTGAGAACTAACAGTGGGAGGTTTTCAAAACATATGGGACCAAAACTGAAAGTCATACTATTTTTTTTTTTGTTTGGTCTGAATACTAAATATTTTGTTTGAAACAAAATTAAATAGTTTTTGAATTTGAAGTTGACTATTTGAATATATATATATATATATATATGAACTTATTAAATGTTTTCATTAATTCTATTTTGTTTCGTAAACAATGACATTATTGCCAAGTTTTGTTTATATTAATAGAAAATAGGTAAAAGACCTTTCGTGCCCCTAACGTTTATGTGCATTTTCAGTTATGCTTCTAACGTTTCATTTGTGTCATTTGTACCCCCAATGTGAAACATTAGTTTCAATTATGCCCCTAACTTTGACTCAATGCTGATGTGTCAATTTTTTTTTACTTATCTGTCAATTTTTTTTTCTAAATTGAACATGTGATAAGATGACCAGATAAATAAAATATCCATGATTTATTTTTTATCCACCATGGCATTTCGTTATGTGTCAATTTGTTTTTCTGAATTGAACATGTGGCAAGATTATTGTTGTGGTTGATCAGCCCAAATATTGATATGATATTTGGTCTTCTTTTTACGTGTTTATAATGCTAATATGTTGCAATTGGACCAATTAATGTATTAAGGGCTGCACTAAGGTATGACATAATAATATGGATAAAAATAGGTTATTTAGTGTTTATTTATTGTATTTTATAAATAAGTTCTATTTAATGGGTTTGTCAGTGTTTCAGATATCCAAACAGGGTCTAACCAATGGGAAACGTCTAGAATCAACGAGAGGATCACAAAAAGCACAAAAAGTTTTGCACCATCATGTTGGGCCGCCGGCCCAAATTAGGACTTCCAGCGGCGCTGACCGCACCCGTCGCTAGGTGGCCAAAAATACTGAAATTAAATGCAGTATAGTGGTGCAATCCGAGTCGATCTCTCGAGGAACTCTTGTGCAAAGTTTAAATGCAAACGATACCAAGTTATCACTAATCGAGTGAAAGCGAAGGAAATTTGTTCTTTGATTGTTTGCCTATGACCTAAAACAATAATCAAATAAAGCAATAATATTTTTGGGGGTTTTTGATTAAAAGACCGAATTGAAAGACAATAACGATGAATTAACGGATTAAGCAAGTTGAGAGAGTACCTGACAGAGCAATTGGATCAAGCAATCATCACTACTAAAGATAAATGGAGCTTCTCACACAAATCATCCTAAGGTAGTCACTAATAACTCAATGACCTAGGTTAACAATATTATCATGAAAATACCTTAAACAAGATAAATCATAACAAGAACTGAAAACCTTCATTCAATTGATGATAAAGAAGATCAAGAAACATAATCTTTATAACAAATACCATTGTCAAAGCTATATACCTATAATTATAACCAAACTAGCATTCACTCAAAAGGTTACAATCAAGATATAATTAAAGAAATAAAACCAAGTTCTTAATCAAGAATTAGAATTCACAAATAGTTCTCAGGTCCAACTAGAAATCAAGAATAATAAAGTAAAACCCTAATTCTAGTGTGAGAAACACTCCCTAATGGTGAAACCCTAGTTCATGCTTTACTCCAATGCTCCTTCGGGTATGAGTGTTTAGCCGCTCATGGTTGACAGATGAACAACTTCAGAATTGACTGCCATGATCCCAAGAAAAGCTTCACACGATAAGAATATTGGATCACCGAGATACGGAATATGTAAAACTCTCTCTAAGCCAGTGTGTAGCCTCCAAGTGACCTCCAGACCTCTCAAATATGTAAATTTCGGCTCATTCCAAGGAAATCTAGGTCAGAATCATCAAAATTGGGCTTGGGCCTGAATAATTATAAGTTATCGCAAACCCGCCGCGGCTATGCACGGCGGCAGTTTCCGCAGCAAGATTTCCAGAGAGACCCGCCGCGGCCTTGCCCGCGGCGGTTTCCACGACGGTTTTTCCTGCAACTTTGATTCTTCTCGGTTTGGTCCCTGACTCGTCTCCAAGCATCCCTAAGCCTTCCTTGAAGTATTTCAACATTTTGGACTTCATCAAAACCTATCAAGACCATCGAGAAACTAAGTGAATTCTCAGGATAAAGAGGACTAATCAAATAATAAAGATTAAACCCGAGAAAACCACTCAATTACTCACAAAATAGTCCAAATAATCCTCAAACCTCAAGGCATCATATTTCATCATAAAAGGACATAAAGGCATGCAAATGAATCTCAAATGAATATAAAATGCCCTAAAATGTCACTAAAATATATGATTGAATATGGTCAGATCAGGCGCGGGACTCTGAGAGGAGTATGACGTCAGCGAATATCTTCAGCGCGGATTTTGCGTTGCGCCGTCACTTTGAGCCAACGGCCCAAATTGGAAATCTCGCGACGCAGGTTATTCCGAAGTTTAAACATATAATTTGGACGACTAGGATTCAAGATACAGAGATAATAATCGAAAAATCGCGGGTTTTGCGTTGCGCCTCCGTGTGGGCCGCTGGCGCAGCTGACGGCCCAAGTCCAAAATCGCTCCTTGACTTGCGGATCAAGCATATTACTCAGGGCTATAAATAGAGCTCGACGTTTCATTTTCAAATTGCCAATTCCGAGAGCTCAAAGAGTAGAGAGCACCGTAGAAAATAGAGAAATATTCTTCATCTCAAAGTTTTTGTGGGATCATGGCAATTCAATATGATATTGTTCATCTTTCCACCATGAGCAGCTAAACACCTACGCCCGGAGGAGCATTGGAGCAAAGCATGAACTAGGGTCTACATTTAAGGGAGTTTTCTCACACTTGAATTAGGGTTTTACTTTCTTGTTCTTGATTTCTTGTTAAACCTAAGAACTAGTTATAATTCTTGTTTATTGATTAAGAACTTGGTGTCTTGAAAATAGTTTTTGTTATTAAGATTTATGATTCTTGATTGTTCTTTTATCATCAATTGAATGAAGGTTTTCAATTCTAGTTATGGATTATCTTGTTTAAGGTCTTTTCATGATTAAATTGTTAATCTAGGTCATTAAGTAATTAATGACTACCTTAGGATGATTTGTGTGAGATGCTCCACTTATCGTTAGTATTAATGATTGCTTAATCCAATCGCTCTGTCGGGTATCTTCTTAATTTGGTTAATTTGTTTATTTATTATTGTTTTCTTTCAATCTAATCCTTTAGTTAAAAATCACTAAATATTTATTGCTTAATTTAATTCGTGTCTTAGGTATTAGATCAACATTCCAAACGATTCCTTTACCTTTTCCCATTTAGTAAGAATTAAAGTGTTATTCGCTTTTAAACCATATAAGTAAGTTCCTCGAGAGATTGACTCGGATTGCACCACTACAGTGCATTAATTCCGATATTTTGACCACCTTACGACGGGTTCGGTCAGTGGTCCACGTAGGAAATGCCATGATGGATAAAAAATAAATCCTAATTATAATAATTGTTGAGAATATGACATATATCACATAATATTATGTGGAGTTATGTGGGGTCCACATGTTGAGAATATTATATATTATATTGTGTTAGAGTGTGTGTCAAATAAAAGTCTCACATTGCCTAGGTTATGGATGAGCCAAGGGTATATATATTAATATGTGAAAAAATGGGGTAACCAAGTAGAGAAGAAGGAAGGTCTCGCGCACACAAGCATGAGCCTCCGGTGGGCAATCGTAGTTGAAAACTGACGATTCCCCCCCCCCCTGCGCGCGTACACCAGGGCACCGGTTCTTTTTATAAAATCAGATTTTATATTTTGTGTATTTTTAATCAATCATAAGTGTGTCCAGTGTCTCTCTTCAGCGACCTTAATATATATACGCATTGTGTTCTAGGCTTAGGGACTGATCTGACCCAACTCATTGATATTATCTTCTGTTGTTCTGTGGCCTTGTTGTATCAACAAGAAGAGTTTGTTTAATCCTGGGGAATGCCGCTTTCAATTTACTAAGGGTTGCGGAATAAACTCTTAAGAACAGTGTCCTTGTGACGCGACTCAAACTAAATTATATACCACAAATTTGTGTATATCCCCAACAAAAATAACATAAATAACCTAACAACAAATATATCTTAGAAGATATCTTATTTAAATTTAAAAAGATAACAAAATATTGGAGCTAAAATGCCACATGTAAACATATTTGTAAATGCCATTTAGCTTTCATATTATATATTTTGTTAGTTTCTTATCAAAAAAATTTAATTTAAATTTTAAAGCTACAATAGATATAAGTATAACCAAACTACTTTGGCAAAATCGCATTTCAGAAAGAGATGATTGGCAGTGTCCTTGTTATTTAGGACTATGATGCCTATTATTTTTCTTTTATTTATTTTTAGCAAAAGTTCTAATTTCCAAACATAAAATGACTCCATCTAAATTATTA
Organism: Chamaecrista fasciculata; assembly: GCA_003254925.1. Lineage (NCBI taxonomy): Eukaryota > Viridiplantae > Streptophyta > Magnoliopsida > Fabales > Fabaceae > Chamaecrista > Chamaecrista fasciculata. Next base: position 33,484 of record QANZ01013659.1, read on the forward strand.
TTTTTATACTGATAAACTGTAAACAAAAACCAAAAAGAACTAGGAAGATTGTGGGGGTATACAATAGATTTATACTATTTAATTACATTATATATATATATATATATATTTTTTTTTTTTACAGAGTGCATCATCACTTTGATTTGAAGGGATAGCCCTAATCACTATCTGATGGTACACTGCTGCAAGAGTTGCTCCAATGAAAGGTCCTACCCAGAAAATCCACTGCACCAAAAGAAATTAATTTACTAATAATTTTCCTGTTTTTTATTCATCATGGCATTTTCTTATGTGTCAATTTATTTTTCTGAATTGAACATGTGATAATTAAGATTACTGTTGTGGTCCACATAGGAAATGTCATGGTGAATAAAAAATAAATCCTAATTATAAAAATAAAATAAATAACCTAACAACAAATATCTTAGAAGATATCTTATTCAAATTTAAAAAGATAACAAAATGTTGGAGCTAAAATCCCACATGTCAACATATTTGTAAATGCCATTTAGCTTTCATATTATATATTTTGTTAGTTTCTTATCAAAAAATTTAATTTTAATTTTAAAGCTACAATAGATATAAGTATAACCAAACTACTTTGGTAAAATCGCGTTTCAGAAAGAGATGATTGGCAGTGTCCTTGTTATTTAGGACTATATATGATGCCTATTATTTTTCTTTTATTTATTTTTAGTAAAAGTTCTAATTTCCAAACATAAAATGACTCCATCTAAATTATTATTTTTATACTGATAAACTGTAAACAAAAACCAAAAAGAACTAGGATAGATTTATACTATTTAATTACATTAGATGAGCAATTTATCCCTGCAATTATAAGTGCAGGGAAGATGTTAAATAGAGATATAACAGAAATTAAATCCACAGTTTCAAACACAACCAGAGTTACGTATTTTTGAGGCATTATATATATATATATATATATATTTTTACAGAGTGCATCATCACTTTGATTTGAAGGGAATAGCCCTTATCACTATCTGATGGTACACTGCTGCAAGAGTTGCTCCAATGAAAGGTCCTACCCAGAAAATCCACTGCACCAAAAGAAATTAATTTATTAATAATTTCCTTTAGTAGAAGTATATATAAGACATTCTCCTTTGTAATTGAAAAACTATAAAGTTACAAAGAGACACGTGAATATGTCTTATTAAGGCCAAAACGCACTTTTGGTTTCATAACTTTTGTTCAAGTCTCAATTTGGTCTCGTAACTTTATTTGTTACATTTTTTATCTCATATCTTTTGTTCAGGTCTCAATTTGGTCTCGTTTTACACTTTTTATCCTATATTTTGGGTCAGATTGCAGAATTGCACAAATATCTTTTGGTTAGGTTACAGAATTGATTTCATATGATCTTTGTAAAAGGGTCAACATTGTGGGACTAACGGTGGAACTTTTTGCAAAGATATGACACCAAATCTACAACAAAAAAATATATGAGACCATATGTGACTAATTCTACACCTCACCAAAAGATATAAGACCAAAAGTGTAACAGAAAAAGTTACGACACCAAATTGAAACTTAAAGAAAAAAATATAGGACCAAAACTATATTTTGGCCTTTATTTTAAACATGTAACAAGAATTGCTTATATTGATTTTAATCTTGAGTTAGTATTACCTACTTAACTCTAAAATACTGAATCCGCTTTTAAAAAGAATTAAATTATTTTTGGGAATTTAACATTTCTGAGATTTTTTTTTAATTCACATACCTAACGTAAAATTAATCTATTTCAGACCTCATAATCTCAAAACTATTTTTTTTATTCACATACCAAACGTCTCCATAAAAATTGAAAACAAAATATAGTAGAAAGGCTCACATGGTGATCCCAAGCTTGGTCCTTGTCATAGATAATAGCAGCACCAAGGCTTCTAGCTGGGTTGATACCTGTCCCTGTGACAGGAATTGTAGCCAAGTGCACCAAAAACACAGCAAACCCAATAGGCAATGGTGCCAATATCTACACACATATTCCATCCAAATTAATTAGTGTAATCAGATTAAACAAATTACCATCCACATATAATAAACATTCTCCACTTTGATATTAAAAGTATGAGAAAATTTACTTTTCAATCCTTATAATTTATTCTAACTTTATGATTTAATATATAGATACTAGAAATATGCTTTTTAGTCCTTAATTTTCTAACAAACACATTAAACGGTATACTTTAGTCCCCAAAATAACATTTTGAGGGTTAAATAATTTATGTTTGTGAAAAAATATCAAGAACCAAAATGTATATTTTCAATATTCAGGGACTAAATTATAATTTTAGAACAAATTTAAGGACTGAACAACATGTTTACTCTAAAAATATATAGGTCAAAATCCCATTTTGATCCTTGGGCTATGAGGTGAATTCTATATTGGTCCCTAAACTATTTTTGTCTACATTTTGGTCTTCAAAATTTTCCAATTGCTCTATCGTTGGTTACAATCGTGATTTCCTTTGGTTTTTGCTATTATTTCTGAATTGAACATCTAACTCGGATGATTTTCTTCTCGTATGTATTCTAATAAGTAGTTGGCAAAGAGAGAAAGAGTAATTAAACATAAATTTATCTCCAATTTAAAACTAAAAAAAAAAATTTTTCTTTCTTTCTTTTTGTCAACTCACTTGTTAGGATACATTCGTGAGAGATAAATAGTCAATCTTAGTTTTTAAAGATAACAACAAAAGTTAAATGAAATTACATTTTTTTTTATTGACGGTGGAACAAATAGAAAAGTTTGAGAACCTAAAATGGAAGTCACCCTATAGTTCAGGGACTAAAATAAAGTTTTGAGCATGCATATATACATATATATAGATATGTGCTTACAGGAACATGAGAGTCTCTAGCATTTCTCTTGGCATCAGTGGCAGAGAAGACAGTGTAAACAAGAACAAAAGTGCCCATGATTTCTGCTCCAAGGCCAGTGGTTACAGAGTAAGATGATGTGAGAGTGTTGGCTGCACCACCAAGCCTCTCATACTGATGTGGTTGGAACCCTTTGACCACAGCAGCACCACATATGGCACCTAAACACTGCATTATTATGTATATCACTGCCCTTGTAATTGACACCTTCCTTGCTAAAAACATCCCAAATGTCACTGCAGGGTTGATGTGGCCCCCTGCATATTTATCAAAATGTAACAAACTCATTATAGACATATTAATGCAGTGTTAAGAGTTTCCATTGAAATCAATCTAAGCAGATCAAATTAAATTGAGGTCAAATTCAAATTGATCCTAAATGTATGTTTTTAGGTTCATTTTGGTTCTAAATATTTTAAAAATTTTATATTAGTCCTAAATGTTGCTATTTAGTTTCATTTTAGTTACAAACTATTGAATATGATTATATCACTCTCATTTCAAGTTCAAATGTAATAAGTCTAGAGTTATGTGTTACTTTTGACGAGTAATTTTTCTATCCAGTTTGAACTATTAACAAATAAGGTCAAATCGAATCTAAAAATGGATCGTTCGTTTTACAATCAAACAAAGTTAGCTATATTTCTCTCGTCTCAATTCCAAACACGACGAGTTTGGAGCTACAGATTACTCTTAATAAGTTCTTTTTTGTTCAATTAAAACCATCAGAAAATTAAGTCAAATTGGATTCAAATGTGAGTTTGGGATCATAAAATAAGAAAAATTAGGAAAAATTAGTCTCAAATCCAATTTTTATTAAAAGGTCAAATTGTATTTTTGGTCCTATATCTTTTGTTCAATTTGTAGATTTGATCCCGCGTTACACTTTTGATCATATATGTTTGGGTCAGGTTGCAGAATTGGTCTCATATCTTTTAATTAGGTTGTAGAATTGGTTTCATATCTTTGGGTCAAGTACAAAATTGGTTCTATATTTTTACCGCAGGTGGGACTGATGATGGAACATTTTACAAAGATATAAGATCAATTCTGTAATATGACCAAAAAATATTAGACTAAAAGTAATACGAGATCAAATTTGTAAATTAACCAAAAGATATGAGATAAAAAAATGTAAAAAAAAAAGGCTTAAGTGCACTTTTGGTCCCTTAACTTTCGCAAAGATCTCAATTTGGTCCCCTAACTTTTTTTGTTGCAATTTTGGTCCCTTAACTTTCGCAAAGATCTCAATTTGGTCCCCTAACTTTTTGTTGCAATTTTGGTCCCCTAACTTTTGAAAGTGTCTCACTGTTGGTCCCAAGTGCACTTTTTCTATCCATTATCTGCCGTTAGTGCCGATCTAGCAGGCTGAGTTGGCTGATGACATGACAAATATGGGTGAAGTGGATTAAAAACTGACCATTATGCGGAGACGTTTTCATTACTTGGAAGTTCACTTGGGACCAATAGTGAGACGTTTTCAAGAGTTAGGGGACCAAAATTGCAACAATAAAAGTTAGGGGACCAAATTGAGACCTTTGCGAAAGTTAGGGAACCAAATTGAAACCTTTGCGAAAGTTAGGGGACCAAGATTGCAACAAGAAAAGTTAGGGGACCAAATTGAGACCTTTGCGAAAGTTAGGGGACCAAAAGTGTACTTAAGCCAAAAAAAAAGAAAAACAGTTATTGGACCAATATGGCTATGAAACTTGAAACAGAGTGTTAAAAACAGAGGATAGTGAAGATTTGATTTGATGTACCTGAGATGCCAGCAGTAGAGTAGACAAGAGCGAAGATCATTCCACCGAAAGCCCAAGCAATGCCTTGGAAGCCAACAGTGGAGCATTTGGAAGGAGATTTGGCAACACCCATGAGAGTCAAAACGGTGACGTATAGGAACAAGAAAGAAGCTACGAACTCAGCAATGGAGGCTCTGTAAAAAGACCAAGAAGAAAGCTCGTGAGAATCGAAGAGTGAAGAAGAAGGAGGCTCCTTGTAGTCTCTTTGTTCTTCTTCTTGGGTCTGAGCAGCAGTTCCTATTGGCTGTCTCTCTCTGTATCTGTTGGCTCCTACTCTCACATCTTCTTCCCTTCCCTCCATTTTTTCTTTCTCTCTGTTTTACTTTAATTTCTTCACACTCTGTTTCTCAGTGGAGGGGTATTTGTAGCTTCAGTTTTGGACTAAGCTTGGTTTGCCATGTTGCTAAGATCTCCAAAGTTGTAGGTGGGAGATAAAAAAATAACTCTTTCAAAACTTAATACATCTTGCTCACTTAATATTATTATTTTGAGTTTTAAAAGTTGATGATAATAGATCTGTGTGAGCTATTAATTTTACTCATTTAAAATTTTTAAATAATTTCATTTTCTTCAAACTCGAGGATCTAAATGAATAAAATTGAAAGTTAAAGGATTTATTCACCAAATTTTGATACTCAAGAGTCAAGAGTCTATTTGTCAAATTTAAAAATTAAAAGATATTTTTACACTTGATTTAAAGCTCGCATTTTAATACAGGTTAGATAGATAAAAAAAGAAATAAATAGTAAAATTTAATTTTAAAATTTAATTTTGTGTAAATTAAGGTTGTGTTTGCCTTGGTGCTAAGCTAGTTAACAAACACAGTAAATAAATTAAAATTTAATTTTAAAAAGTTTTTTCTTGAGTGTAAATTGTAAAACAATAACTTTAAAATTAAAAAAAAAACGTTAAAAGAATTTTATATTTAGCAAAAGTTTAATTTCAATTAATATTATTCTATTATAATTAACAATGATAAAAGTAATAATAGTTGACTGTGAATTTCAATTAATATTTAAAAGATAAAAGATAAAAGTTATAAGTAAGTTTCAATTGTACTTCTAATTTATTTTTTGTTACCAATTGCACTAATAAAATTTTATATTTGTCTCAATTGTATCCTAAGGCCTAATACCATTTAAATCATTATTAGAAAATATTGATTTTATGCTGATATCAATTTTTTTAGAAATATAATTGATAAAAAAATATTAAAATTTTAGAATACTATTGATACAAATGTGAAATTTTAGAGGTATAATTAACACTAAAATAGAGAATTAAAAAAAATTACTCACCACTTCACCATATTCCCCTAACAATTTAAATAATATTAGGCCTTAGAATACAATTAAGAGAAATGTAAAACTATAAAAGTATAGTTGAGATCACTTATCCCATATTCCTCTTTATCTCTCATATTTTATTTTGTGACTTGTTTTTTACACGATACATATTATCTCAAATCAAATATATCAAACTTGTTTTATTAATATAATTATCCTTTTAAAAGAATTAATGCTATATCTATTCTTTTTTTTTTTTTTGAACAGATGCTATATCTATTCAGCTAGTACTGAAATTCACTATGTTTATGTCCCTTTTTTTTTTCTCCCTAAAATTAACTGTAGCTATAATTTCTAGCACGTGTCACGTGAGACGTGACCACTTAATTAAGTGAAATAGTGTACCTTATGGTGACAAATCACCGACTTTTGACGACAGAAAAGGGTGTTGAGAAATTCATGACTCTTTGGGAAAAGTCACTGTTAATTTGTGTGCGATTCATACACTTTTCTTAATAGCCATTCCTTTTAATTTGTTCAATCCTTGACTTTGAATGCAAGCTTTCAGAACTTGCTCCAGAAATCATGATTCATGAGTGTGTGGATTATGGAATGAGCCACTTCATTCTATTTATACAGTGAAAGAAAGTGATGTACATTTGGTGCGAATCATGTTATAGAATTAAGAGAAAATTTATTATTCAATAAATTGAATTTATATCGAGTCAATTAATCAATCTTTTAATAATCAGAATAAACTATATAGTCCTTAAATTATTATGATTGTCAACGATTTGGTCCCTATGTCAAATTTAGGGACCAAAAAATATAAATTCAGAGACTAAATGGTATAAATTTAGTACAAATTCAGAGACTAAAAGTATAAAATTAGTTCAAATTTAAGGACTAAATAGTATTAATTTAGTATAAATTCAGGGACAAAAAGTATAAAATTAGTTTAAATTCAGGGATCAAATCGTCACTAAGGACCAAATAGTTGATAATTGAAATAATTCAAAGATCAAATCGTATATTTTGATTATTTAGAGACTAAATAGTTGACTCGGTATAAATTCAGGGGCTAAATAATAAATTTTTACTATAATTAAAAAAAGAACCATTCATGTTGGCTTTCCTCACTTCAAAGGCTAATATAACACACCAATTAACTTAGAACTTAGCAAACACTACAATACACTACACAATGTTGTGTGACTTTCATTTTCAGGAACTTCATTCTAAGGAAGGAAGAATATGTGAGAAAAGGAAAAATACATGAAGCCTAAATGCAACTTCACTTAGCATCTGTGAGATTACAAGATAAATTACTCAATACCTAAATATTCTTATTACCATGTGTTAGAAAATATGATAGTGAAAATAGTTCAAGAGGTGGGTGAATTGGATTTTTAAAATCTTTTCCTTGAAAATTTGTTCCTTGTAAATCTTCCTGGAGAAATAAAATATTTTCTTGAACTTAGAAAAGTAAATTCGAAAACTGAATTGTTCCTGAAACTATATATCCTCGAGAAACTTTATCAGGAAGTTTGATTCATTCTTAAATGTAATTTCTTGAGAATAATAACAAAAACAACAATGTTTTTTCTAAAAACAGTTTCCTTCAAAAACAATATAGATTGAAATACTTGAACAGATTCCAGAAGATAATGCAGGAAATGTAAAGAGTTAAGGAAATAAACAGCAACACCAGAACTTTATAGTGGTTCAAATAAGGATATAATCCTTGAAATGGAAGTTTCCCTTATCCTACATCCACACCTCTAACCAACCAGCTAGAGGTCTTTTTATATATTGTATCTAATACAATCTGCACAAGGCTTGGGATCACCTCATAGCTTTTACAACTTAACCCACAAATCACTCTAAGGATAGTCTCTAAGTATATTGCTTTCTACGGAACCACACACGGTTCACCTTCACAAGGTTTCACCCTAGAAGTTGACTTTTACTTCCACAAAGATTTTACAAACACTCAAGATGAAGAGAATATATATTTTTTTTCAGAATATTGCACACAGCAGCAGCAAAACTTTTTCACTTTGTTGGAAGCTTTCAACTTCAGAAGATCATCCTTTTATATGATCAAGAACTAGCCGTTGGAGAAGATAAAAGTGAATGCCTTAAACGGATACTTCCTTTGATTTGTTGCTCACAATTATTATTAGATTTGATTCATGATTGACTTGCAAAACAAAAGATGTAATTAGTTTATAGCATTATTCTTGATTAGCAATTCAAAATCAGATCTTTTTCAATTTATTTTCTTTCCTAACATAGATGATTTAGCATTAATGACAAGATCAAGGAAATGAAGTAATTCAATATGCTAATTTGTCTTAATAGCGCATCTTAAAGAGAGGACTAAAATTCATGTCTTTAATATACTTATTTCCAAATGAAGCACATGGCAGACTTTTAATTTTCACTTTAATTAAGCATGCGATACAATTTCATAGACCAAAGAATGAATATAAGATCATGTTTATATTTGAATGGATCCAGAGGAATAGATTTGACTGAAAAACACACTCTGTGAATAGTATAAGATTTAAAAGATACGAATTATTCACAGTGTTTGACACAAGTTATCATATGTTGCAATTTAGTCCAAACAAGTTGTCAAACCAATTTTTGCAAATAATCAAAAATTATCTTATGTTAAAATTTAGTCCAACACCATGTTAAAAAAAAAAAAGAAAACATCATAAAATTTTGAATAATCACATAAATTAGTTTATGAAAAAATATGAGTTGATAAATTAATTTTTTAAATTTTAATTTATATACATCAATCTCTAAAAGTTGTGTGATCGATATACTTAATTCCTCCCAAGTCCCACTTATATTTTAATAACAAATTTTTATAAATAATGTGATTGAATTATATTGATTATATTTCAACAATTAAAAATATATAAATTAAATTTTTAAATATTGTATTATTAAAATCTATCTTATTTATTTACCCTAAAATTTTCCTAGAGTTTGTAGGGTCAAGGATAGAAGGGACATCCCATTTCTTACGCAACTTGAGTGACCTTTTTATTATATTCACTATCCTTGTGTAGATGGCGGTGCCTCCCACCCTTTGATATTTATTGCTTTTGTTATGTTTTTTTTTTCAGATTTGATTTTAAGGTCAAAAACCTATTTTAGTACTTAATATTTACCTTAAGTTTTGTTTTGATTTTTTAATATTTTTTTCGCTTTATTCTTAATGTTTCTTAAAAATTTTATTATTGGTTCATAACTATTAAATATGATCATATTCCTTTTATTTTAAACCTGAATGTGATCAAATTAGAGTTACATGTTAAATTTGATGAGTTCTTTCTTTATCCAATTAGAGTCATTGTCAAACGAGATTAAATTGGGTATGAAATTAGGCTAGCAAATGAGTCATTTGTTTCATGAATTTGATTATATCTCTCTTATTTTAAGTTCGAATGTGATGAAATTGGAGTTACAAACTACTCTTAACGAGTTCTTTCTCTATTCAGTTGGGACTATTGGTAAACAAGATCAAATAATACTCTAAAATTAAGTTTGGTCAAAACATCAATATTAAACATTAAGAAAACTTTTCGCAAAAGTGTCTAAGTTTAGGAGGCTATAAATTAGATTTTAGCCAAGATTATAAACTCTTCTAGTAATTTCTCATTTAAATATTGTCCCAGTGAATTATAAGATCCTGCCATCCCATTTGAAAAAGCAAACAACTTTTGTAGGATGACAATCTTGAGTTCTTGACTCAACTTACAAATTCATTTAACCCAATTATCTTGATAATCCATTAATTTAAAACCAATTAATTTGACCCACATAATTGATGATCATAGTCATTTTATGATCCAATGAAATATAAATTAAATTGTGTCAACTTAAATTAATTTATTTCTTGACCTATTATTATTATATCCGGTATATTGACAATCTATGAGTCAAAATTTAAAATATAAAAAAGATTTATATAATAAAAAATTATTGAAACATGTTTTCTTTTTTAAGAGCTTGAATTATGTTCATCTCTTTTTACTAGTACTTTTTGCTTTTTTGGAAATAATGAAAGATGGAGAAGAGAAAAAGAGGAGGAAGAGGCTGTGCTGAGTGTTGAAGAGTACAACTTTTTTTTTTTTCTCAAAGAGTAAAGTTTGAAAAAAATAAAATTGGAAGGGCCTCTCTGGCTTTCCCCCATATAACTTTTTTTTTTCGTGTTTTTTCCAAAATAATTTATTTTTATTCAATCCCATATAATTATGTCTTCCCTGTGTTTTTTTTCCTCTTTAAGCCTTTTTATTTCTTGCTGTTTTCCACTTTGGGCTATTGATATCAAGAAACCCAGTTTTGTTTCTTTTCCAACATATGCTAATCATTCAGGCCCAACGAAGGAAACTTTGGTGACATAATTTCTTTATTTTTGTTCAATAATTTTTCAAACAAAACAAGTTATAGTAACTTTTGTTTTATTTCAAAATCAATAAAAAAAAAAAAATTAATGGCTCCACATTATTTTAATTTTTAACTATGTTCTAACACATAAGGTTAATGATCAATAATTTTTTTAAAAAAAAATAGTCGCATTGCATTGTCTTTTTGAAATGAATATATCTTCATGTCTTGTACATTATTAATTCACACAAAAGAATAACTTGGGATTATAAGTGAGATTTTGACTGAACTGAGGAATAAATCATTTTTTTTCTTTAGTTACTAAGAGTGTTTTGAAACTGTGCCTTAACTTTTGTTTAGTTTGAAATGAATCATTTGAACTGAGATCCTTAAAACTTTTTATAATTAAAGAAATTCTGACTCCTCGATTTTATTTCCCTTGTTAAGATCTTAACACTGACGATTTACAAAACCCATAAATGAAATGCTATATTTTAAGTTGATTTGTAAGGCAAAAAGCAAATGTAGAGAACTCTACCGCCTCCCAATTGCAGAGGACCCAGATCGAGTTAGTTTCAACTTTCAACGGGTGCATTGGATTATTGTGATTTCTTTTTTAAATTACTGTACATAAAAATAGAAGATAGGTTGATAAGAAGAAATAATATTTCCTTTTAGAGCAATAAATTAACTGAATTAGGCGCAAATTAAATTAATATCAACCAACAATACAAAGCAAAAGGGAAGAAGACTAATCATCCCTACAGTTTCATAAACTATTTTTCCCCATTATTTATGCTTTGTTCTTCAGTTTTAGGTCTATTTAGTTCTTTAAATTCAAAGAATGATGACTTTATTTTTCTTTTTTTAATGATCATGGGATATTTTCGTTTTGTGATTTTGACAAAGACTAATAATATAAAAAAAAAATGGAACTTTCTTAAAATTCTGTAAAATAATGGTGCTGTTGACTTGGATTGGAATCTTTATATATATTACCAATATGTACGGGTCCATTGATTTGTTCATGTCTGCCACACTATTTTGTGCATTCACAAGAGATGCAGGCAAATCATAGTGGCAATACAATGAGGTAGCCACCCAACATTCTCAGTGTTTTGATCATTCAAACACCTACTTGAACAACCTTTTTCTTTTTTTTTTTTAAAAAAAGAGTTAATTTGAAATGAGTCTTTTTTTATTAAAAAAATGAAAGATATAATATGTTTCATTTAACTCTTTTTCAACCCAAATCAACTTATTTTATTTGTCATTAATTTGAAGATGTCCCTTTTATTTATTTATTCTTTCTTTTATGTTTATCTTTAGCTAAGCATTTGTGATTGAGACGAGAAACCTGTTCCAACAATCAGCATACATATGAAGGTTCAATGAAGTTGCAGAAAAATTCCTTAATCCCCAATAAAAACTATTTTTTTTATTAAAAATAAAATCTTTACCGAGAGGAGTTAGATTTAGCAAAAAAGAATTAGTCTCTGATAACCTAATGAATTCAAATTTAAACCCTCATATAGAAAACTGTTCATATTTAATGTATGACAGTGTTTCGAATAGAATTACATAATTCAATGAAAGATACAAGTGAAAAACTAAAAAAGATAAAATGTTTGAGCTAATATTGTATTTGCTCACCCAACCTGAGACATGGAAGAAGAAGTTTTTCTTCAAAACATTTCCAATATATACATATTTATGATGAGATTCAATGGTTCATCACAAATCAAACTATATGTTCATTTCTTAATAAACTTTTGAAGAGACTATACATAACATAAAAGTGCATTATATTCATTGATTGAGTATTGACATAGCCAGCATGAGCTTACTCAAAAGGTCCTACACACACACACAAATCTGATTCTTCTTTGAGATAATTATATTAAGCTATTCTCATATATATATATATATATACACACTAGAGGCTTTGCGTGCCCTAACGGGCACGCAAATATGTATGTAAAATGAGGGACTAAATCGTGAACACAATAAAAAAGAAGGGATCAAATAATAATTTTCCTCTTATTATTAATTTTGTACTATAGTTTTAAAATGTGGACGACCAGAAAGGGGTGGAGCCATATAATATAAGATATATATATATATATATATATCAGAGTTGGTGCATCCATATATGATCAAATCACATGGGAAGAGAGAAATGAACAAGAGGGGTGGTTTAATTTGTAGGGCACATGTCTTTCTTCATAGGTAGGAATGTGGACACGTGATGGGCACGTGACCCCCTCTCGAATGTCTGTCTTCCATCCCATTCAACTCATTAATTAGCATCATCTTTATCAGCTTCTCCTCCAACGCTTGTGATAAAGACTCTGAACCTATTTCATAACACTCAAAACTCTTTAGATGGTGTGTGTAACAAACAATCGTTCACAATTGTAAAGTCATGATAGAATTATTGTATTAATTACTATCCACTCATAAATCAGCTTTTGAGTTATTGTTCTTCCATGCATAAATTTCTATCAGAATTTTAATAAACAATCATATATAATTGTAAAAACCTATATTAATTACATATTATTATGTGGAGCTTTCATAGTTTAGCTGAACCTAGTGACTGAAAATGGGTCCTGTGGGAGGGTTATCCTATATATTATATATAATGTTATCACAGCTAAGCACAAAGGACCAGACTTTTAGGTTGGGGATGGAGGTGGTGATTGTTGGTGAAGCATTAACTCTAAAGTATTTTATAATGTGATCAAAATTTAATTCAATTAATAAGCTAAGGAGTTATTTCATAAGCTATAAGATTATCAATTCAAGTTTTGATCATTGAACTGAAGGTATATCTTAACTTCAATGAGTCTTGAGACTCAATTTACATAAACTTTTTTTAAAAAAAAAAAAGAAAAATAAAGAAAATAAGTGAAATTCATCATGATATTCTCTTTTCAAAACTTTATATATAAAAATTTTCTAAGATAATAGTTTATTTCACATGAATTTGAGACTTTTAAAGTTTAAACTTTTATCATTGAATTATTCTAAAATTTATGTATATAAAAAAAACAATCCTATACAAATTTCAAAATAATTCAACCAAAAAATTATAATTCAATCAGTTGTGATTTGGTGATCTCTTACAACATTATGAATTTATCTTTGTTAAGGGAAATGCTTATACACATTTTAATGTTCAGTAATTCTTTGAATAGAATTGTCCCTGATAAAAAGTTATTATAAAAAAAAAGTATAATACAAACTCTCATAACATTACTGAACTTCCAAATTGCCTTTCAAAATCCAAGTGGCACCCACCTCATATTATTCTTCATTAGGTAAATGGGTCCCTCTAATCTTCCTCATTGTCCATGAAAGGGCCTATATGGTAATGGTGCTACACTACACTTTTTCCAAAGGGATCTGTTTTTGACCACAAACAAATCCAGATTGGGCTTATTCTTCTATGAATAATTACAACCTTCTTTTCAAGCTGAAGGATATTTAACAACCTGAAACACGTACCCTCAATAGTTTGAAAAGGATGAAATTGAAATTGATATTGATAGACTGCTCATGACCACATAAATCCAAAAAAATTCAAACTGTTCTCATTATCCACCATGACTAATAATATAAGTAATTGACAACAAATTATATGGGTATTATTATCCCATTAAGCCTGGAAAATCCTCAGCTTCTCTCACCAGTCACCACCCCAGGAATTGCTTCATCATGCACATTAAATTCTATTCTTAGCAGACAGATGAGAGTATAGTAGGAGTGTAGGACCATATATAGCACCTTCAAAATTCAAATTGCAGAGAGGAAAGTGTAGATTTGGTCCCGTATTGCACTTTTGTTCTTATATCTTTGGGTCAGCTTGCAAAATTGGTCTCATATCTTTTAGTCAAATTTCAAAATTGGTATCATATCTTTGGGTTAGTGCAGAATAAATTCTATATCTTTGGGCTAGGTGGGACTGAAAGTGAAACTTTTTGCAAAGATATGGGACCAATTTTACAACCTGACCAAAAAATATGGGACCAAAAGAAATACAGGACCGAATATGCAACTTGAGCAAAAGATATGAGACCAAAAGTGCAACAAAAAAAATTATGGGATCAAATTGAAACTTGAGCAAAAGTTATGAGACCAAAAATGCAATTTGACCATATATATATGGCTAAAATATACAAAATTCTCAATTATGTACTTTTGATTTTATGAAAATAATTTTTTTTGTTAAAATTTTTCATTGATGAAAATTCTTTTTTTTTAATTTTATGATTGTTGTAGCATTTTTCATTTATCCAAATTTAAATTTAACTATTATTGTAATTAATAGTAGCCAAAACTACTAAAAAAAACTTTGATTTTCTCTAATGAAAAGCTTAATAAAAAAAATTGCAAAAAAATTAAAAACTTCAGGAGACATTTCATTACTTTTCAAAGTTTAGAGATTTTTTTTTGCATAATAACTAAAATTCAAGGTCTTATGCATTTTAATGTTATATATATTAAAAAAAAATCTATTTTTCAATCTTTGAATTTGTCCCAAAATTATGATTTAGTCTCTTTTTTGTCCCTATCTTTTTTATAAACATCAATTATTTAGCCTTTAAAATGTTATGATCCATAAGGACTAGACAAATTTATATTTGCAAAAAAAAAACAGAAATCAAAGACTAAAAAATATATTTTCAATATTCATATATTAAATTATTATCTTTTAGACAAATTTAAAGATTGAAAAAAGTAAATTTTCTCTATATCTTATTATATAGGTCAAAGTGTAAATTTGGTCTCATATTTTTTGCTGAGTTCCCAATTTAGTCCTGTACCTTTTTTTTGTTTCACTTTTAGTCTCATATCTTTAGAAAATGTCCCAATTTGGTCTAATTTCATTTTGGTCCATATCTTTGAGTTAGGTGAAAAAGTGGTTTCATATCTTTGCAAAAGGATCAACTAAAGATATGGGACCAAAAGCGCAACAAAAAATGATATAAGACCAAATTGGGAACTAAGAAAAAGATATGGGACCAAATTTATAATTTAACCTATTATATATATGGGTGAGGAAAAGAGAAACACTGCTCCTGTGAAAAGTGCTGGAATTTATTTCACAATTGTGCTCAAGGGCCATATTCTTATGTGATGATTCAAGAGGGGTGAAACTGAAAGCATTGTGTGATTTATTGTGATGGGGACCAAAGATATTGTGAGATTTGACATATAATTGTTCCATTGATATACCTCTTAGCCTATATCTACCGGGAACAACTCATTGTGCTTAAATTTGGATTTACTACTCTTTTAAGGTATGTGTTGGATTGGGAATTAAAGAGATAACACGAAGAGAGGTCTTCACTTTAATTTATTTGGGAAGTTATAAATTGGAGGAATTAATATTTTCCTTCTCTTTTCATAAATTTTAAATATTTTAAATTAAAATATTTTAAAAATGATATTAGTTTTCGAACAAGAGAAAAAAGTTTAGATACTTTACACTTTCCGATCCCCTCTCCACTCTTACCTTCTTCTCCAATCTCTTCTTCTCTCTCTCAATTCAATTATCTCAACAAGCCTTTAGTAGAAGGGAATTCTATGAATAATATCTTTACCTAAACAATTAGTTTCTCATATATAGTCTTATTTCTCTCAATCAAATAAAAAAAAGTAGAAACCAATTTTAGTTGGTTTAGTGGTTAATTCACTAGGTTGTTTAAGCGGGGGTTTGATCCCCGCCTTGTGTATGCAGCAACCAATTGGTCAGCGGCAAATTCTTAAATGGAGCTCAGATTCGCGGAGGATTAATCCTTAGCCCATCGGGCTGAGGATACCTTGGGCAACAAAAGAAAATAAAATAAAAAAGATAGAATATACAAAATTAATATAAAAATTTAATTAAAAAAATTATTAGTGGAGATAAACTTGAGGAGCCCATTGCTTTAGCAATGATGCTCCCATGGCATTGCCCTAAGTACAATCATGAACGACAAGGCATGATAAAGTTTGTGACTATGAGTCTTCACTTCAAGGCTTGCACTTTTGAGGTAGAATAGGTTATATCAAATATGATTTCTAAGCTTTTACTATAAAGGGCCAAAAAGTGTGAATTTGGTCCTATAACTTTGCTCCAGTTCCCAAATCAATTCTATAACTTTTTTTGTCTCAAATTTGGTCCTGTATCTTTGCTCTAGGTCCCAAATAAGTCCTATATCTTTTTTTGTCTCAGTTTTGGTTTCATATGTTTTGAAAACCTCCCACCGTTAGTCCTCCATCTATTTTAAATTACAGTTTAGTCCTGAAAACTTTAAGTCCCTTTCACTTTAGTCCCTGACTATCAAAATGAAAGTGAAAGAGCATCCCTGAAGATTCTCAAACCTTACATCTTGGTCCCTAATCCATGAATTCTTCATGAAATGGAATAGAAATGCAAAAAAAAAAAAAACACAAATTAAAAGCAAATGACAGAGGGGCCAAAACTGAAAACGTAGAAAATTTAAAACCCACCGGAAAACGTACGAAAATTGCCGAGAAACTCAAAAACTTGTCCAAAATCCCAATTCTCACTGAAATCTCACTTAAATAATCGCCCTCAAATACTTTAAGAAAGAATTTTCGAAAATCCAAACTTTTGAGGAAGGAGGTGATAGAAGATTCCCTTACATTTGATGATTCGGAGAGAGAAGTTCTCAAATCCCTTACATTTCTTTTATCACCTTCCTCCTCAAAAGTTTGGATTTTCGAAAATTCTTTTCTAAAGCATTTGAGTGCGATTATTTGAGTGAGATTTCAATGAGAATTGAGGTTTTTGGATGAGTTCTTGAGTTTCTCGGCGATTTTCGGCGAGTTTGGGACATTTTTCGGTGGGTTTTAAATTTTCTGCGTTTTCAGTTTTGGTCCCTCTGTCATTTGCTTTAATTTGTGTTGTTTTTGCATTTCTATTCCATTTCATGAAGAATTAATGGATTAGGGACCAAGATATAAGGTTTGAGAATCTTCAGGGATGCTCTTTCACTTTCATTTTGATAGTAAGGGACTACAGTGAAAGGGAATTGAAGTTTTCAGGACTAAACTATAATTTAAAATAGACGGAGGATTATCGGTGAGAGGTTTTCAAAAATTATGGGACCAAAACTTGGACAAAAAAAGATATATGACTAATTTGGGATCTAGAGCAAAGATACAGGACCAAAATCGAGACAAAAAAAGTTATAGGATTGATTTGGAAACTTGAACAAAGTTACAGGACCAAATTCGCACTTTGGCCTACTCTAAAGTGATTAAAAAATTTTAACTCTTGGCTGCATTTTTTTAATGATTAAAATGCATAAAGTAATAAAAAAAATTATTTTTGTTAATGAAAAATTTAACAAAAAATATACATTACATAAAAAAAAATTTATAGTCTTTTTTCACTTTTTATAATTCAAATAAATTTAATCTATAGTAAATAAAGCTCATAAGAGTTTTATGGGCGCATTTTAATTTTTTAATTAAAATAAAACAAAATTGTGAAACAAGATTTGATGAAAACATATCAACAGTTTAACTAGGTAAGTTTAAGTGATCTTAGTGCAGATATATATTTTATTATGACTAAAGATCATCAAACTTTGAATCCTTGCAATTAAAAATTGAAATTCCTAAATGGCAAGCTATATCACATACTAACTAGGCTAGATTCCATCAGTAAAATTTGTGTCTCACTTCAAAGAAATTGAAACTCAATCATTTATTTTTTCAGTTGTAGCAAAATATTTTGAGCAAGCTAGTAACCACCTATACCAAACACCAAAGATATATATTTTATATATATATATATATATATATATATATATAAGAGGGCTCCAAATGCATATGGAGAATGTCTCTTAGAGACATGCCCACATGGTTCACAAGCTGGCCTATATCATTATAAGCCATAAATACAGGGATAGAGAAAGCACAATTATGACTACAAGATATATACATTCATCCATTTCAAACTGTTCTGGCACTATGGACTTATTTGTATGCATTGAATTTTTAGGGGAAAATTATGATTTAGTACTCTTTAAATTTTATAACTATACTTTTTGGTCTCTGATATTCTTATAAATATACTTTTCAGAGACTAAATATCTGACATTTATAAAAAAATCAATGACTAAAACATATATTTTCAATACTTAGGGACATGATTGTAATTTTAAAACAAATTTATGAACTGATACATCACTATTTGGGCGTACGCCTAAACGGCCCTCGCACCGGGCCTCTTCTCCCCTCCACACCATGCAAGGCGCCCTCGAGCCAATCGGGCGCCCTAGGCACATTTAGGGGCGGCCGTGATCCATCCTGGGTCTTGGCGCGCGCCCCCCAAATGACACGTGGCCATCCACGACTACCTCGCTCCGCAAACCACGCTACGGGAGATCGTGAGCTACTGACTTGCTCATATCCACGATCTCCAGTTTCTAGGCGCCCGCCTATCGGCGCAACACGCAATCACCCACGATTGCCTTGCTCCGCAAATCTCGGTCTCCACTATCTTCGCTAGAGGAGATCGTGTCCAGTTGCGTGGTCCGCCCCGCGCGCGGATCACCTCTCTCCTCCCTGCTCTATAAATAGAGCTCATCTCACCAGTTCAAGGTTAGCTACTTCTCGCATTCTGAAATTCTCTTACTCTCTTATCACTCTCTTACTAACTTGAGCGTCGGAGTACACTTCGCAGGGCCCCCCTGTGAAGCTCTTGCAGGTTCTTGTTCAACTCTTGGCTCTCGCAGCCCCCTCCGGTGAACTAGGTAAGTGCTAGCCATTTTCCAGTTTATCATGAACTAAAACATAAATTTACTCAATTTATAGTCTCTCATATATGATCTTAATTAGTCATTCATGAATATCTTATATATATGCCCACCAATAATTGACCATCATCGTTCAATCTATACGACTTCAACATGTAATGATTTGCAACTTGCATAGCAAATCAGATTAGCCATGACCCTATATATTTCTTAGCAGTTGTAATAATCAGAAATGCAAGCTACAAGACAATTCAAATCCTAAAGACATTCAAGTTTGCTTATAGGTTTTCTGCAGTTTTTGGACCACATCCACAAATAAAGCTAGGCACATAAGATTTAGGGGTTTTCACCTCACTATATATTGAAAAAAAAAAATGTAAATTAAATACTCTTCTTTTAACTATGGTCTAACTATAAATAGCTAGCACTCTCAATTTCTAAATTTGGCGAAGTCTCCTTTAAGTTATGGTCTAGTTACAAATAATCTCTTAAATTATAACAAATGCCCTCTTTTTTTTTTTTTTTTTTGTTTCCCAAGGTATCTGTAGAAAAGCTTAACTCTCCCAAAAAGAGCTCTTATAGGAAGAGGGTTGCCCCATTATATATATAGTGTTAGAAGGCCTTTTAACTAAGCGATGTGGGATTTCAACACGCCCTCCTCACGCCCAACTCGGGCGTGAAGCCTACGGGTTATTCCCAGGGCAGCCCACAGTAAGGCTCATCCATATCCCACATGCCCAGGCTCTGATACCATGTAGAAAAGTCTAACTCTCCCCAAAAGAGCTCTCATAGGAAGAGGGTTGCCCCATTATATATATAGTGTTAGAAGGCCCTTTAACTAAGCGATGTGGGATTTCAACAGTATCCCCCAGCCCGACAGGCCAAGGACTAATCCTCCGCGGATTGGTGCTCCAACAAATGCCCTCCTTTAATTATATTGGTCTAAGTGTAAATAATCTCTAAATTATAAAATTTAACAAATAGTCTCTTCAACTTTCATAATATTTTATTTAACTATAATAAAATTTTACACATAGTTTTCATATAATATTTCTATGTATACATATAAAATTTTGTTTTTTAAATTTTTCTCATCTACTAAAAAGTCTAAAAAGAATATCAATTCAAATATGCTAAAATGTAAAAAAGATTTTGAAAATTCTAAGGGCTATGTGCAAAATTTCAAAGTTCAAGGGAGCCAGGGAGGTATTTGCAACTAGACCATAATTATTGATTGAAACTATTTGTTAATTTTGATAGTTGATATAGTTAATTATTTGTAACTCGGTCATAATTAAAATGAAGGCAACAATATCTTTTAGTCTCCAAACTTTATACCAATTATCAATTTCATCCCTAATATTTTAAAGTTTGGTCAATTTTATCTTTGACTAATTTATTTTAATAAATTAACAACAAACTTCATCATATTTTCAATCCGAGTTAGGATTTGAGTTTTTTTTAATCAAATTTACATTACATGTCATTAGACATGTAGATTCTGTTGTTAATATTTGGTAAAGTAAGAGCGAAAGATAAAATTAACCAAATTTTGAAATATTAAGGATTAAATAATGGACTATTTACACAATTTAATAGTTGAGGAGGCTATTGACAATTGACAAATAGATTATAGTTGAAGCAGATATTTACATTTTTCCCTTATATATTTGAGTTGCACTAAGAAATCTTAGGTCTTAAAAATTTGAACATTTCAATTCTTGAATGAAAAGATCATAATATACATTTTCTTGAGACAAGCACGTCACATTAACTACCATAGAAATTAAGAAAAGCTCTTCAAATTAAACTTTTTGCACTATGGCCTGATGACCTTAAAATATTTTATCATTAACTCTCTGATCAGTGCATCACATTCACATTTATTAATGTTGTGATTTATAAATGATGTGTTAAGCACTCTAGCTATCTAATTCGAAGCTGATATATATATATATATATATAATCCTTTGGTGACAGTTTTCTGTTAACGTTGCTGGATGTAATATGCTTCTGATGTCAGATCATGTGCTCACCAAGACATCCTTGATTCTCTCATGGACTGAAACCAGATATGTATATATCATTAGAGAGTGGTTGGTTATACTTATGAGTTCTGATCAATAAGACTAATATATAAATATATATATATATACTAATTTTTAATTTAGAATATAGTGATAAATTAATTAATGAATCTCTGATCAAGTACAGAAACACGTTATCATGCATTAGCTAGTGTATTAGCTATTTTAGCACAAAATAATTTATTTTCTAAGAAGAGAAACAATATGGACCCATTGAACTTGGTCAAACTCAAAATCTGCAAATGAGAACAGAGGACCAGGCTGATATATATAGGTACAGAAGACAATTTTAGACCATGAATAATGAGTAAATTAATAATTTAGTCCTAATATTATATAAACATTGTTATTTTAGTCTTTGAATTTTTAAAATAGGTAAAAGTACTTATGGTACTCCCAAATTATAGAGTCGGTTTTAGTTGTATTCTCAAAGTTTTTTTTGTCAATTAGACCCTCAATGTTTCATATTTAAGTCAATTGTACCCTCAATGTTTCATATTTGAGTCAATTGTATCCTCAAATTGCAGGTATAATTGACATTCAAAAGAAAAGATGGTGGTATAATTGACCCAAAAAATTTTGGGGATACAACTGAAATTGACCTTATACTTAAGGGATACTAAGAGTACTTTGATGTTCATTATAGAGGGATACAATATTTGATTTAGTTTCTAAAAATATGTGACTCATTGCAATTTGATGTTCATCATAGAGGGACTCATTTGTGACAAATTATGAATTTTTTAAGACTAAATTAAATATTTGAAAAATTCAAAGACTAAAATGGCAGCTTTAATATAATTTAAGAACCAAAATATCAATTTACTCTATCAATAATTATGCATGTGTTAGTGAAGTGCTAGGGGGGATTAATTAAGAGAAATAAAGAAATTTTGGGAGGGGGGTGTCAGATTTGAATCTGCTTAATTTATTATTAGTCAAAGTGAAAATTTAGTCCTACATCTTTTGCTGAGTTCTCAATTTGATCATGTATCTTTTTTTGTTGTAGATCTGATCCTTTATTTTTGGGTCAGATCCAATTTGGTCCCATATCTTTTTAAGTTGCAGATTTGATCCCTTATCTTTGGTTCAGGTACAAAATTGCTACCATATTTTTGGATGAAGTAGAACTAATGGTAGAACATTTTGCAACGGCATGAATTAAATTCTCTAATCTGACCAAATGATATGGGATCAAATTGAAATTTTTTTGTAAAGATTGACCAAAAGTGTAACAAAAAATTACACAAGACCAAATTAGGAATTGGGCAAAAATTTTGGAACCAATTTTGCATTTTGAACTTTATTATTTAAAGAAAATAGTAAAGTTAATTAATTTTGGAAAGTGATACACGAATGTTGAACACAAATCTCCACACACTAGATCTATATATATATATACATATCTTATTGAAAATGAAATTTTAAAATATTGAGACAATCCAAATTGAAAAGGGTGATGAGCTAGGAAGGAAGGCCCACTGCACACATGATGAGTGATGGCAGCAATATATGAAAAACTTAGAGAGAGAATCGTCTGAATTGAAGAAAATCTCTTTCTTTCTTTTTTCTTACTTATTTTCTCTGACAATTTATCAAAGAGGTTGTGAGTAGTGTGAACAAGTTATAATATATATAATAGAGACATGGAAGCTCCTTTTACGGCGTGCAGAGAGGAAGAAGCAAATGGAGAAACCTTTGGGTTTTGGCCTCTCTTTAATTTTCACTCACTCTCACACACACAAAAATAGAGCCGTCAAAACGAGCCAGGCCCGGTGGACTGGCTCGTTTAACCCATCAAAATTGACGAGTTGGGTTGAGAAAATCTGGTTCGTCAAAAATTTTAACTTGAGTGGATTGGCTCACTTAACTCGCGGCTCGTGGTGGGCTAGCTCGAGTGAGCTGGTGAGTTAGTGAGCCAACCCACATTTTTTAAAAAAAAAAATTATAAAATTTAAAATTATAACCCTAAAATATCTTTTAGGCTCTTCCCTTCTTCCTCATTTTCACTTCAGATTTCAAAATTCACTTTCGTCTTTCAGAGTTTTTTTCTTTTCCCAAGTCCCAACCCTAATTTCTTCTCATTTCTTCACCCAACTGGCCAACCCCAATCTCAACGGCCATCGTTCCACCGTCCGTCCAGAGAAAAAACGAGCGGTGGTGTTGGATGTTATTATTTGTGAGTTGTTTTATTAATATTTTTAATTTAAAAAAATTGAAAAAAGGAAAAAAAAATAAAATTGAAAGTTGGTGGGTTATGTGAGCCAACCTGGCTCAGCAACTTGGTGAGCCGGGTTGGCAAAACCTAGCTCGCCTGGGGTCTCTAGCTCACGTGAGCCAGCTCGCGTGAGCTGCGACTCGCGGCAAGCTAGCTCGAGTGAGCCGAGTTGGCTCACTTTGACGGCTCTACACAAAACACATATATATTGTGCATGTATGAACAACCGATCAAGCAAGGCCTTTATATCTCACACATGCTTGTGTATGCATAAAGCTAGGCAATACACACTTACCCTCTTTTAATTCCATACCTATATATTTCTTTGGTTAAAGGGTCATCTTGGTCCTAAATGTATGATTTAATGTTCATTTGGGTCCATTATGTTTCAAAATGTTCAAATTGGTCCTAAATGTTTGCAAAATGTTTCATTTTGGTCCCAAACCATTGAATATGACTTTTTTCATGTTCAAATTTGGTGAGTTTAGAGCTGCGTATTCTTCTCGAAGAATACTTTCTCTATCTAGTTTGAACCGTCAGTAAACAAAGTTAAATCGGTCCTAAAAGTAGATCGCTCGTCTCATGGTCAAACAAGCAAAGTTAATTATATATCTCTCATTTCAAATTTGAATGCGACGAATTCAGAGCTACGAGTTCCTCTTAACAAGTCCTTTGAATTTGAAATGAAAGACGAAAAAAATATGACAAAATTCAATAGTTTGAGACCAAAATGAAACATTTTACCAATATTTAGGATCAAAATGAATCATTTTTCTAACATTTAAGACCAATTTGAACATTCTGGAACATAATGGACCAAAGTGAACATTAAGGCATACATTTAGGACCAAAATGACCCTTCTACCTATTTCTTTCTTCAATTCACTTGGTTGTTTTTTCATTTTCTTTCCTCATATACATATGTGTCATTCATTCATTCATTGATGATTCACTTTTTTTTTTTTTCTTTTTCGTGTCTTGGATGGGCACTCAACACGGCTCTGACAAAATCAAATGCGTTTCTCAAATATCCCTCTAATATCACAACATAATAATGAGGAAATGTTCCACCATGCATCTACGCCACCTTTTTAATCTTTATATACAATAAGCCCACGTGGAAGGTTTTGTATTTGTACTACTAGTGTTATATGTCCCACACATCCTTAGTTAATTTCAAATATCACACTAGTAATTAGATTGGTTTCGATAACCGATTGGATTTTTAAAAGTTTGTCCACATCAGATTAAAAAAAGGCCAAACCTTCAAATTGGTCCCTTATGTATGAGGTGGATTTCAAATTGATCCCTTATGTTTCATTTGTTTCAGATCGGTCTTCCATGTTTCTATACTTTCCCAAATCGGTCTCAAACTTAATTTCGAGAAGCGATTTGACCTCATTTGCTAGTTATTTTAGTTGGACAGGGAAAGAACTCTTTAAGAGTTAGTACATAATTTTGAACTCATCGTATTCATACTTGAAACGAGAGAAATATGACAAACTTCACTTGTTTAACCGTAAAAATAAGTTATCCACTTTTGGGATTCGATTTGATTTTGTTTATTGACGGTCCCAAAGTACTCATCAAACGAAACTCGTAGCTCTGAATTTGTCTTATTTGAACTTGAAATGAGAGAGATATGACCACATTCAATAATTTTTGAACCAATTTGAGAAATTATAAAAACATATATAACCCATTTGAAACAAATGAAACATAAGGGACCAATTTGAAATCCACCCCATATGTAAGGGGTCAATTTGAGGTTTTGGCCAAAATAGAAAGATAAGAAGTGTTTAAGCTGTGAAACGCATTTAATAGGCTAGTTGTCTTTTAAAATTAGTTTCTTCATGGCTCAATCACAATTAAAGTTTGTAAAATAATAGTATATTAATGTTAATTAATGTGGTTTAAGTAATTAATTAGGTGAGTCTATCTTGAAAAATTAAGCAGCACTTTATAACTTAAGTGCGAATCTATATATTTTTATTTTTATCGAATGTAAAACAAATCATACTATTCAGTATCCACTCAACCAATCAAAGGCTAGCTTATTGTGTCAAAAATTCTATTTATCATGAGATTAATTTGTTAATTAAATTTTAGAGCATGACACATGGTTAATAATGGATATCATATCATACCAGTAAGAGATGGCTAGTATTAGAACTTGAATTAATTCAACATTATGTGTAAATCTCAAACTAAATCATGCATTTATATCATAAATATGTTAGAATTGATCAATGTGTCTTAAAGAATAAGTAGGGTATCGGTTATATAAAGTTAATTTTTCATATCTTTAATTACCTCATTATTAAGAATAAGATCTCTAAGACTCTAACCAACCGGTATTGAATTTAGCAAAAGGAGTTAACCTCACACAACGTATTCAATCCAATTTTAAATTTAAATATTTTTAATATCTTAGAGTATCTCCAACAAAATTATTTTAAATACTTGATATTTTGGAAAAGCAAAATAAATATTCTTACAGAATAATTGTGTATATGTAACTAATCTTAGGAAATCGAAAAAAAAAAACTTTTAAAACATATTTGACATCATATGATTGATTTTAAAAAAAAAAAANTGACTGACATATATATCTTCTAAACTTTAACTTTGATAATTTGAGATCTCCGAGTTTTAAAAATTAATAGATAAATCCCTTCAACTCTCAAATAAATTGACAAATAACTCTTTATCTTTCAAAATAAAAGAAATTAAGTTGAAAAGGAATATATGTCAGTCAAAGTTAAAATTTTTTTTTTTGAAAGATAAAGAGTTACTTGTCAATTTATTTGAGAGTTGAAGGGATAATTTCAAAATTAAATAAACCTAGATTCTTATATTTTTTTTTTGAAAGATAAAGAGTTATTTAAATTAAATAAACCTAGATTCTTATAATTTCAAAATTAAATTAAATAAACCTGGAGTTATTTGTCAGTCAAAGTCAACTCTTATATTTTTTAGGTACAATACATATTCATAATACTCTATTTAAAAAGGAATAATTTCAAAATTAAATAAACCTAGATTCTTATATAATTAATAATATGCAAGAGTCCCTTGATTATTAATCATATATTTTATCTCTACGTGGAGCTTTTTTGATCTCTAAATTAAATATTGATAATTAATTCAAGCCTCTAAAGAAAATCATACAATTTTGACAAATTTCTCAATTATTCTCTGAATTAATTAATTAATGATGAAAAGTGCATGTGATCTGATTTAGCTCCCAATAATAATGCCATATATAAATATGCTTTCAAATGTCTCACATTAATTTTCTCGTTAGTCATCCAATTAACTATTGTCAATCCCAAATCTATCTAACCTTCATTTTTTTTTCTCTCTCTGTATAAAGAAAATTTAATAATTGCTGAAATCTTTGACTAATGCTAACTACAAAATCTCTCTTTTTCCAAATATATTGGACTAATTCATCAATAATGCATGCAATATTTTCAACAGGAAGCAGCAGATCTTGAAAGCAAAACTGAGTTTGAGATCAATCATACTTCACGCTTCAGTATATAATTAATGCATGGTATTGGAATCAAGAAGGATCTATCAATAACGTGTGGGTCTCAACTGAAAATAACAAAATAATAATACTAATTTTTTATCAAAGTAATTAAATCAGCAAAAGGCAATGAATTTGTACAAAATTGAGATAAATATTACTTTTGCTGGGAAAACTAGTTATTTATATTTGCAAACTCATGATATTGTAATGAAAATTAATCAAGTAATTATAATTGTCCTCTAATTACTGCATTTTATCTAATTTAATGAAATGTGATAATTTATCTCTAATCTATTGATCATAGTTTTAAAAATTAGATTGAACCGAAAAGTAGTACTTAGATCCAGAAGAACCAAAAAATCTTTTAGTCATAAAACTGCAGTACTTTAATGTGTGCAAGAACTAACAAAATCAGTGAAACTAATGGGTTTGGTAGTTAAATGAGTTGACAATTTTTTAAAAATAAAATTTTCAAGCTAAAATGATATTATTTATAATTTTATTTTTTACAAAATAAAATACAAAAATTAATTTTAAATCCAAAAATTTTTTAATATCAAATTTTGAAATAATTGTCAAGATGTTTCATAAAATATATAAAATTATACCATACATTCAATACTATTATTTTTATGAAATAAAAAACATGAATTTTATTATTTATCATATTAAATATGTGACATAGATTCTTTTCATAATTAACGGTTAATATATGTAAAATATGTAAATATATTTACTTGTAATAAGTTCCACCGATCACAATTAATGACCGGTTTGATTTATAAAATTTTGTTATTAATTATTCATAATTATATATAAAAATTTATAATTAAAATTAATATCTTAACTACTATATATTTATTTTATTTTTGGTTTTTCTCATTAATCAATCTGCCATTGAGTCATTTCTATATACATACCATCTAGTTTCTCATCATGTATTATAGGGTTCCTTACTTTTTCACCTTGGCATACCCTACAAACTAAACAAACAATTAGAGACGAACACGTCGTAAAACACAATGATCCAATATTTTTAATTTGTCCACCTTTTTAATTATATTTATCTACACCACTTTCATGTCCCATTTAATGTTAATTTAATAGGTTAGAGTATAATGTAAAGTTTATTTTTGAAGCATGGGATATTATGAGTTTTGAACTAATAAAATTATTATGCATATAGTCATAACTTGAAAAATATAGGTTTTCAAAATATTATATATATTTATTTGGATTAAATCAATGGTTATAATTGTGTCACCTCACTTATTATATGCATGCTACAAGTTGCATGTTAGATTAGCTCTAAATTAATATATATATATATATAATAAACAATAAAGAAAGAAATTGAAATCTCCTAACGTTTTGAATGGTGAAATAGAAGATGCAATACACTTTTATGTAACATTGGTTTCGGTCTAACCAGAAACTAATTCTACTTAAACAGAAACTAGTTGTAGAATAAAATTATGAGAGTTGAGAAAAACCGCATGTCACAATCAAATATTAGAGGAATACTTTTCTACTTATCATAAACCTTATCCTTATTCTAAGCAGTAGGAAATTAAAATCATGATGTCAAAATTTGATCTCAAATTGGATTTAGAACTAATATCTACTTATCTCAAATTTGATCACAAATACAAATATTTGTGTCTGTATGTCAATCTCAAATTGGTTCCAAACGCATGTATTAGATATTAGTTCTAAATGTTTTTTTTGTTTTAAATTAGTCTTATATGTTTTTATATTTTTTTTAAGTTGATTATAAGTTATTAAATATAGTCATATTTATTTCGTTTCAAATTTTAATACAACAAACTTAATTAGTTATGAATTGCTTTTGTTAAGTATTTTTTTTATCCCGTTAGGACTATCAATAAACGAAGTCAAATCGCCACCAAAATAGATTTATGACTAAAAGAAAAATATGCTAAAGGAACGGTCTTATTTGTAGAAATTATATTCTAATCGTGCTAAAAGAAACTCAAAATATTAGTAATCTATTTGTAAATATGTGTGAGATGCTCATGTGATAGTTATAGGTAGGCACTAGCCACTAGGCAATTAGCCCATGCAAAGTGATTCTCTAAGGACTAGGTGGAAAAGTGAATAAGAAATTGTAATATTTCTTGTTTTTGACTTTTTCCTATGGAAATTAGTAGTGTTAAAAATTAAGACTCGAGACATGAGACTAGAGATAATCATTGGAGATTTTGCTCTAATGATGCCTGATAATCAATGATTAACAAACATAGACAACTATGATGGCGATCATCAACGGTTTCAAATATATTTAATATATAGTTTAATTTAATTAAGGCAAAAAATGGTTTTTTTTTTCATGTAATAACCTTTTTTTTTTTTGGCCAGTTTTCATGTAATAACCTGAATACCATGATTATCATTTGGAGATAGAAATAAATACAAAATTTGAGAAATTTATTCTGAAGTTGTGAATGTAGAGCCGTCAAAACGAGCCAGGCCTGGTGGGCTGGCTCGTTTAACCCACTAAAATTGGCGAGCCGGGTTGAGAAAATCTGGCTCGCCAAAAATTTTAGCTCGAGTGGGTTAGCTCACTTAACTCGCGGCTCGTGGTGGGCTAGCTCAAGTGAGTTGGTGAGTTAGTGAGCCAACCTACCTTTTTTAAAAAAATAAAATAAAATTGTAAAATTAAAAATTATAACCCTAAAATATCTTTCGGGCTCTTTGCTTCTTCCTCATTTTCACTTCAGATTTCATAATTCACTTTCGTCTTTCAGAGTTCTTTTCTTTTCCCAAGTCCCAACCCTAATTTCTTCACCCAATCGGCCAACCCCAATCTCAACGGCCGTCATTCCACTATCCGTCCAGAGAAAAAATGAGCGGTGGTGTTGGGGGCTATTATTTGTGAGTTGCTTTATTGATATTTTTAATTTTAAAAAATGAAAAAAATAAAAATAAAAACTGAAAATGAAAAAAAAATAAAATTGAAAGTTGGTGGGTTAGATGAGCCAACCCGGCTCACCAACATGGTGAGCCGGGTTGGCAAAACCTGGTTCGCCTGGGGTCTCTGACTCGTGTGAGCCAGCTCGCGGTAAGCCAGCTCGAGTGAGCCGGATTGGCTCACTTTGACGGCTCTATGTGAATCCCACTTGAAAGAAAAGACACTACTTTACTAGACTCCACTTATATGAAAAATTGACAATCACATTATCAAAACTAATAAAAAGAAAGAAAAAAGAAATAGAGAACGAACCACACTTGAATGTTAAATATAAAAGAAAAATAAAAATAAAAGGAAAGAATTAGGCAGAATGAAGAAAATGAGGGTGAAAAGGGGTCCATATGAAGAGCACAAAAGGGACATACTCCCAGTTTTGATCATCCTTTGGAAAAAGACTTTTGGTTGTGTGTGTGGGAGGCCAAAATCCATTTACTAATTATTGCTTCTCCCACTAATTAATTAATTAATTATCTCCATTTTTTTTAAAAAAAATCATTTATAAAAAAAATTATCCTAGGAAATCGATTAGGAGATTTTAAGAAAAACAAAACGTAGATAAAAGTAGAGTAATCATTGAGTACGAGAGATGGAAAGAGTTATTTTTATGACAATCTTGTAAATGATTATAATGTTAATGTTTGACAATTTTATTCATTGAAAGTTTGAAACAATAGATAGTGCCTAAGAGGTGTCTTTTAACCACTTGGCCACGCTCTGTTTAGTCTTTTAAATTTGGCCAAAGTCTCAATTTGGTCCATTATATATGGGGTAAATTTTAAATTGGTCTCTTATATTTCATTTATTTTAGATTGATCTTACGTCTTTCCATGCTATTTTCAAATTGGTCCTAAACCTACTATTGAAACTCAATTTGAACTCATTTGCTAGCAATCTTAATTGGGTAGAGAAATAACTCTACTCTAAGAGTTAGCACATAATCTCGAAGTTGTTGCATTTAGATTTGAAATGAGATAGATATGATCAATTTTACTTGTTTGACTGGGAAACAAGTTATCCACTTGTTGGACTTGATTTGACCTCGTTGTGGACATTCGTAAAGTACTCGTCAAAGAAACATTATGTAGCTCTGAATTCGTCGTATTTAAGTTTGAAATGAGAGAGATATAGTCACATGTAATATTTTTTGGAACAATTTGAAACATCGATCATGGAAAAATATAAAATCAATTTGAAATCTACCCCATACGTAAAGGACTAATTTGAGACTTTGGCCTTTAAATTTTCATTGAGATGCCTCTTTTTATAGATATTGACTTTTTTGCTCCTTAAATTATTTATTTATTTTTTATTGACTTCAACGGTGAAAAAATGTAATAGAACTTTGAGTAAATTAATAATTTAGTAAAGATCAAAATAATATGTTAACTAAATTTTTTATAGATTAAAAAATATATTATTTTAATCTTTTAGGTCTAAAAAATATATTATATTAATTTTTTAGAATTAAATATATATTTTAATCTTCTAAAAATCAATTTTTTTTTTGACATATATTCATCGTGGTTTTATCAAATGTATTAGAGCTCAATTGCAACATCGTCGACGCTCATACCTATGAAGCATGGACACTGACACGGACACGGGACACGACACGGACACGGACACAGCGACACGCCAAACTTTCAAAATTACATGACACGACACGGCATATATTTATATATATAAATAATTAAATATTCATAATTTTCAATGAAAAATTTAAAAATTACAATTTTTATTCATAATATATGTCATATCTATTATTATTTTCTCTTGTATGTCATATTAAAGTTACAAAAAACTGATTTATATTCTAAAATATATGAATATGTGTCGTGTCGGTGTCGTACGGGTGTCGGACACTGACACGTGTCTGACACGGCGACACGCCCTCAAAATGAAGTGTCCATGCTTCCTAGGCTCATACAAATACAATAATGAATTCCTTATTAAAAAAACTTAACGTTATTGTGAATTTTATTTTAAATAATTTTTTAGTCTTAGTTATTTTAATAAGAATTTATCTAACATGTGCCCTTGGGGTATATTTCAAAGTTTTTTCTGATTGGTTAATAAAGGATCTCATATCTTGAAATTTATGAAAATTTATTTACAATATAATTTTTAATGTTTAAAAACTCACTTGATCAATTAAAAGAAATCTTAACATGTGCCCTAAGGGCACATATTAAAAGGACCCTTTTTTTTTTGTAGAAATCGGGCTCAAAAGGCACAAACCGCCCACGAGCCAAAACAACAAAAAACAGCAAGAAAAAAAAGAAAAGAAGCCACCCCTGAAACGACAACAAGCAGCACAAAAAGCACAAAAAGAAGGAGAAACACTAAGGAGGACGAATCAATCTGTTGTCCCCAGAACCAACCCTATCGTAATGAAGGAGGTGAAGCAACCCCATCGGCGGCGAAGCAAGGCGTTGAGCACCCACCACACCACGAGCGTCGCAACCAGCATTAGCCAAGAAATCAGCGCATGAATTCGTCTCTCTCCATCGATGCACGATGGACCAGCGCTGAAAAGAACGAAGACACAACCAGATCTCCGTCCGAGATGCTATGAATGTCAGAGATGGAAGGGTTGCCACTTCGCACAGCAGTAACAAGCACCAAGGAATCACATTCAATCTCGATGCACCTAACCCCATTAATAATGCTGTGAAGCGAATATATAAGATTAGATTTTAATAGTTATACTATATTTTAAGAATTTTACAGAAAAAAAATAAGAAAAATAATTACAGAAAATCCCATCTTAGAATTCTTCTTCCCAAAATCTATGATGATTGAAGGCTCCGCCATTGATATCATCATTACCAATATGTCCACTCTTTGTGTTCACCATTTTCCAACCTAATAATTTTTTCACTGATTCTTTTGAACTTTGTGTTTCCTCTTGCTTGTACCTACAATAATCAAATACAATCAAAATTTAAATAATCAACAAATTAAAAAGTGAAAAACTCCGAATTTGATCTTCCATTTTGGAACTTTGAAATTGGTTTATTTCATTCTAGCCTCAACAAATTCTGTTATTCCAAAATGGAGCTTATAGATTTCAAATTGATCCTAAATTTTTCATTTATTTTAAATTAGTCCTACAAATTTTTATAATTTTTGAAATTAGTCTTAGGGTCAGTTCATTTCCGTTTTTTTTAAAATTTGTTTTGATTATAATCATGGTTTGATTATAATCAAATTTGATTATTTTTGTAGTGGTGTTTGGATGATTGTTGATTATTTGTGTGAAATTATTAAAATGGGTATGTAATGATTGTGGTAGGTGGATAAAAAGTAAGGAAATTGATAAATTGTATAGGGGGGAATGGAAGAAAAAGTTAGAAAAAGTAAGGTGTGATTTGATTATAATAAAAGTGTGTTTGGATGTGATTGTTGTTTTGAAAAAAAACAAAAATGTTACTGTTTGCCTTGAAAAACGTGAAATCTTGATTATTTTTGTGAGTAGGTTGGGGGATGTTTTTCCGAATCGGTGCACCGTTTCATTTTTTGCCTACGAAACGGTGCACCAACGAGGATTAAAGTGTCTTTGAGTGTCGATATTCGGTGCACCAGCGAAGAAAATCGGTGCACCGATTCGCATCAGATGAGAGAGAAACCCTGAAGCTGGCGGACCCGAAATTTTTATTGATTTTGGCCTAAATACTCAATCGGTGCACCAAATACTCAATCGGTGCACCGATGCTGCGCTGGAAATTTTTATTGATTTTTGCCTAAATACTCAATCGGTGCACCAAATACTCAATTTTCTTCAATTTTCCTCTCTCTCTCTCTCTCTCTCTCTCTCTCTCTCTCTCTCTCTCTCTCTCTCTCTCGCTCTCTCGCTCTCTCTCTCGCCTCCACAAGATTCGATTTCTTCATCGATAACGTCAACCCAACCTCCTTCGCCGGCGGCGACGGCTTAGCTTTCTTTCTACTGCCAACGCCACCACCGCCATCCCCGGCGGCGGGTATCTCGGTCTCGGCGACGAACCGGGACGGTTTGTCGCGGTCGAATTCGACACCAGACTCGACCCAAATCATGTGGGTTTGGATTTGGATTCTACTGTGTCTGTCAAGACTGTGTATCCAATCTTGCAGGGGATTGATTTGAAAAGTGGGAATTCGATCACGGCTTGGATTGATTACAAAAGCGACAAGAGGGTTCTGTTTGTTTCATTGAGTTATTCGATTTTCAAGCCCGAGAAGCCTATTCTTAGTGTTGATGTTGATTTGTCTGATCATTTCAAAGGTGAAAATATGTATGTGGGGAGGATGGAAAATCGAAGCTGAAAATCGAAGCTAAAATCGATTTCCCATTCTCTGAGAATGGGACGAGAGAGAGAACAGTGGGGAGGAAGAAGAAAAACAATGGCTAAAATATGAATTTCAATCCTAAATTATTTGGACAAAATAACAATTTAGCCCAACACAAGAATGAGTATTTCCAAAATGGTCCAATATTGAGGTAAAAGACCATTTTGCCCTCTGTGATTGGAGAATGAATGTATTAGAGTATAGGTAATTATAGGTTTATGTATAGGGGTATAAGTGTAATTGAGTGTGTTTGATTATTTAAGAATCATGATTATAATTGAATCAGGAAAAAAACGTAAACGAACGTGTTTATTTTGATTATAATCAAAACAGATTATAATCAAAACGGAAACGAACTGGGCCTTAAACAACTGAATGTGGTTATATCTCTCTCGTTTTAAATTTGAATGAAACGAATTCAGAGTTATGCGTTACCTTTAATAAATATTTTTTTTAACTAGTTAAAATTGTCAATAAACGATATTAAACTGTATTTCAAAAAATTTGCTTGTTTCATGATTAAACAAGTAAAGTTAGTTATGTTTCTTTTTTTCATATTTGAATGCGACGAGCTTAAAACTATATATTAACTCTTACAGAATTCTTTTTCTATTCCGTTGAAAGACTTCAAACTACAAACAAACAAAATCACATTTCGAAAATAAGTCTAGAAAAGTCTTCAAGTCATATACATATTTGTAGAAAATGTATTTAAACATATTGGGTTAATTTATCTAGTAAGAGAATTATCAATTCAACGAAACTTATTTGAAGAAAGAATCATTTAAATTCATAAACTAAATAATTCTCTCTTGTTTGCTTATTCAAAAATTGGAAGAAAACGGTGAAGTCGTGAAGGGGGTGGCGAGTTTATCAAAAATGAAAAGGTAAAAAAACACCAATAAGTGTTTAATGTAGTGGCTAGGCGAGTCATATCTTAAGGAGATGACCTAAGTTCGATCTCTAGAGTCGACATTGTTGAGAAGGCTCTGGTCATTTCGTCTCTGAGACCCAAATAAGATTAGTCTTCGCTTAGACCGTTACACAAATAGACGGAGATACCCATAACTTAAAAAAAAAAAGATAAAAAGACGAAATCGTGACATTTAATAAATAAGAAAAAAAAGGAGAGGAACTTCCATAAAAGAAAGGAATTAATTGGGAATTTAAGTTCTTTGAGTTATTGAGGAGATTTGGATACAGCTTTGGTACTTGTCTCAATTCTGAACCAATTTCAATGATGATCTCTACACATCTACGAAACTGGTACTCTNTGTTGTGACTATTCTTCTCAAACACATGGATGATCTACGAACCATTAATTAGTAGATTGGGTCCAAATTGTCAGCCAAAAATGTATAACTTCCAATTATCAGCTCCTGTAACGCTTCCGCCTGATTAAATTAATTTCACATAAACGTGACATATCTTAAAGTTTACCCAATCACTATATATTGTATAATTTTAAATAAATATTACATATAGAAGCTAAATTACGAGAATATGTAATTCATAATAGTCTCCCTCAATGCCTGCAAACCATTTTTTTTTTTTGCCCAATCAGTGCCTGCAAACCTGAATTTCGTTTTGATTATCAAACTATCGGTGAATTTCGTTTTAATCCTCAAGTTTTTTTTTATCCTATTTTAGTTTCTAAAATTTCTCACTTATTCTACCATTAATTGAACACGTGATTTTATATGATTTTTACTGTTAAGCTGAGTACTTAATATGACGACATGACGATTTCTCTCTTTAAATGTATTTTGATAAATGAATTGACCGAGAGAAAGAGAAAAATATTCATCCTTAAAAAGTAAGGTTAATCACAATTTTATCTTCATTTTATAATTAGAAAGAAAAAATATTTCTCTTTACATCAATTCACTTTGTAAGACACATTCCATTTCAACTATTCACTTTAGAAATAACCATAGAAATGAAATAAAAACATGTTTTGGATTGACCGTGAAACAAATGAGAAAATTTGAAGATGAAAATAAATTTCACCCTATAATTCCAAGAACAAATAAGTTTTTGACCTATGTTAATCAGGCAGTACCCAATCCAGCCCAGTCTCCGTCTTTAGTTAAAAATTTTGGACTGGAATCATTCAAAATATAAGCATCATTTTCTGGTCTCAGAAACAGGAAAAACACACAACAACAACAGTAGTTACATATAGAAAAAGTAGTGCAGGGCTAATATGTCTCTTATTCTGATTAGTTTCAATACAATTAATTATT
This sequence comes from Chamaecrista fasciculata, assembly GCA_003254925.1. Taxonomy (NCBI): domain Eukaryota; kingdom Viridiplantae; phylum Streptophyta; class Magnoliopsida; order Fabales; family Fabaceae; genus Chamaecrista; species Chamaecrista fasciculata. The sequence goes on from QANZ01013659.1 coordinate 70,073, forward strand.
AATTACATATTCAATAAAAGGCTACCAAATTAAGATATAATAATTAAGAATCACTCACTCACTCACTGGCTTGCTAGTTACTACTGCATTCACCAGAGGCTTGCTAGAGCTTTCAGACATCAAAAATTGCTCTTCCTCTGGCAATTCCTCCACCAATCTTGATAGCTTCTCAACAATTTTCCCTGCACTTGGTCTCATACTCCAATCTTCCTCCACACACGCCCTTGCTATATTTGCCACTGTCACTGCTTCATCAATTGAATAATTCTCACCCAATGCATTATCCATCCAATTCTTCAGTTCATCCACTACATTTTCTGACTTGAGAATCCATTTTATCTGATCTGTCAGCCAAACACTCCCTTCCACTTTCTCATTTGATCTACTTATAGGTGTCTGACCAGACAAAACCTCAAGCAAAACCACCCCATAAGAGAAAATATCAATGCTTGAAGAAACCACACCTTGGTGTACATATTCTGGTGCCAAATATCCTAGACTCCACGTGGCAGGATTTGTTGAGTAGAAATTTGGATCCTCTGTTTCATTCTCATCTACACACCCTTCCATCCCAAAATTCCCAAGCTTGGCATTAAATTCATCGTCTAAGAAGATGTTTCTGCTCTTCACGTTTCTGTGGACATAGCTTGGGTTCATGACGTGGTGCATATACTGTAAGGCCATTGCCACGTGGAGGCAGATCCTGATCCTCTGGCTCCATGTGAGGAAGCAATAGCATGAAGATATGAACTGGTTCTTTATGGCCAAACCACCGTGAAGCCAATCTTTCAAAGACCCGTTTTTTGCGTACTCGAAAACTATGAATGACTCGGGGCCTTGTGTCAAACACGTTCCTAGAAGTTTAAGAATGTTGGGGTGGTGATGGATTGTGTTGTGAAACAGCCCAAGATCGATTTTTGACAAAGTTTCTGTCTTTTCTCGCTTGATTGCCATGTTCTTCCCTTTTAGGACACCGTGGAATACAGATCCTTCTATGTGGTTGCTTGAGTTGAAATCCTCAGTCGCTGTATTTAGCTCTTCAATGGTGTATGTCTCTAATGGTAGCATCTTATTACGAGGAGTGGTGGTGTCGGTGATGATTTTCCCATCCTGGGATCCCTCGAATGAGACTTTCTTGTCGCTGGTGGTTCTCACGCTAAGATTAAGATGTTGAAGCTCCAAGTCGCTTCCTTTTATGTTGTTGGTCATTTCTTTCTTCTTCTTCTCGTTCTTCAATCTGATCACAATGAAAGCTGCTAGAATAGCAATGCAGACTCCAATTACAACCCCAGCTAGCCCAATGAACAATTCAATCTTCCACCACATTTTGGGCTTCTTCTTCTTGTGTGGATTACCCGAATTGGGTTCAATGGGTTTTGCCAGAGAATCTAGAATAGGCTCACCATTGAGTGGGATCAAAAGAGAGGTAAAGGGTGTGATGAGCTTATTAGCTTCTGAGGATATGTTATTTGCAGAGATTATTGCTTCTGGGGTAGTATTGAACTTTGATGCCAAATTGAGAATTGTATCACCTTCACTTGCTGGGTAAGAAATCAGAAGCTTTGGCTGTGGACTAATAAGCCTAGATGATGAAGAAGATGGGCATGAACATCTAATTGGGATCAGCAATCTGAGTTTATCATCAAGATCCCAAGGTGAAACACCTGGATTCTTATCCAGAATAGCCTTGCAGGATGTTAAGCCTTCTAGTGATTCAGCAATACTAGAAAAGTTCTCACCTTTAATGGTGGTTTTGGTTAATTCAGCGCCAAAGAAGCCACCTTTGCACTTGCAGTCTATTGGTAATAGCAGAGGTTGGTCACGTGAGAGGAACTCTGTTTCTGCAGAGAACCCATTTGCTTCTGCAATCACATGGGGATTGAATCCCAAGAAGAAGCTGAGGTTGAAGAGAGATGAGAAGTATGAATTTGTGCGAAGAATTGCGAATGTTTTACATTGGCTAAGTGATTCATTGCCAGTGCAAAGGAAGCTAGAAGTAGAAGAGACTTCTGGAAATGTTGTGTCACAGTCTTCTCCAAGTGAGGAGACAAAGAGGCAGAACAAAAAGACTAAAGATCTAAGATGGAAGAACTTAGTGATCATCTCTGGTATTATGCTTTGAGACCACTAGGCTCTAACGTGGAATGATATATAAAATATACAAAATTTTTGGATCTATACAAAAACTAGTGTTAAAATATCACAGAATTTATCAAGTCTGTACTGGGACAGGATTCTTGGGGATCACGAAGTTTAATTTGACTCTGATTCCTTCTTCAATAAAGATGAGACTGAGGCCAATGCAATGCCTCCCAAATCCCCATCTTCATTCGCTAGTGTGATTTTAGATAGATATATAGCAAACACTCTTAAGTCGTAACTTCTTTAGAGGCTCCTCGGGCTTCAAACCTGCCTTTATATTCCTCTACTTGTGCATGTGAGGATGATGGTCGCTGTTATTATGCTTATCACAGATATGTATAAAAGAGGCTATCAAATCAGGCGATTGATTCATTCAATAAGTGCATGCATAGCATAAAAAATTTAGGCGGACCTCTAAATTTTAAAAGTTATTAAATAAATCTCTTGAACTTTCAACTTTGATGACTAAGACATGTAAGTTTTAACTACAATCACTCAAAGCCTCTAAATAGTCTCACTTTTTACATAAAACAATGATAATTAGTCGAAGGGTTGACAGAAGGATTGTGAGTTTTTGGAGTTGAAAACTCCAAAAATTTGTTTGTCAATTTTTAATATTCAAGGGTGTTTTCTGTTCTGACTTAAAACTCAAAAGATGGTAAATACATAATAGCAAAAAATTTAAAGGTGCATATTTGTGAGTGTAAGAATTCGTGGTTAGTGTGAGAGATGGTGATTTGAGGGCCTACTAGGAGAAAAGGACGAAAGAGTTAATTGTCCAAGCATATAGCTTGTGACAAGTATATTTGTACAAAGTCGTTAATATTCTATTGCTCAGGGATGGAGCTTTGGGGAAAGATGTGGTCCCTATGGTTTTTATAAACTATTTGATATCAGCACAGGGATCCTATGACACTGCAACTGAATGATTTCGTCATGTAAAAATAATAAAATAGTAATATCTATTACCTAGTGAAATTGACCCCCCCACCCTCTGTGTGTTTTGACTATGAATGAAGGCATGATCAACTGGTAGTAAAAAAACTAAAAAATCATTCTTTATATATGTATCATGAAGCAATTTAACTTGGTCTTGCTTTTATCATCTTCAGTTATCTTTGATTAACCCATTATGGCCGTTATTAATAATCAGACGCATCAAGATGATCGAAAAGAACAAGGTGATAACCCATTTTAGTAGATTATTATAACTGTGACATAAGAATTAACAACTTATACATCCATGTGTCAATGTCTGACTCGTGGGGTAACAATTTCCCATATTTAATTATGTTTGTGCTTAAGTACAGCAATGACTGAAAATTAGAAGATAAGAAGCAGAGAAGATAAGAATCTCGATTATCTTTGATTCTCCTGTCTATCAATGTATCTATGGAGTAGATTGCATCGTCTCCCATCAATGCAAAAGAAAGCCTACAAGGAAGGCACTACTAGGGTTTCAACTTTCAAGTACATACAACTGTACGTATAAAATCAAAGATCTGGCTTAACTTTCAAAGGAAAAGAGATGAAGGCAGCAGACGCAGAGAGCATATAATGTGTGAAGGAGTGTGGATAGAAATGATGAAGAGTGGAAAGTAAGGGTTAGGAAAAGCAAACAAACAGAAGAATCAGTGCATATTATATATATACACAACTAAATGCACTTAGGACCCTGTGTTTGGGTTCTAGGTGGAGGCACAAAATGTCTATAAGTTTTAAAAGTTGATAAACAAATTTCTTAAACTTTTAACATTAAATCACTTAAGATCTTTGAGTTTTAGATTGTGAACACAAAACACCTTGAGTTTAAATAAATTGATAGACAAATCCCTTGAACTTTAAAGTTTAAACTTTAATCACTTAGCACTTATAAATAGCCTCATTATTTTTACACAAATGTTTAAAAACTTTATTTGTCAACTCAGATATTTTGTAGTTATAGCTGAAAACTCAATATTTCTAAGTGCATTTTAACCCCTATATATATTTACACGCAATCATACATGCAATACATGAACTAATAAAAGCTAAGACATGAAAGGAAAGGGTATGGACATATATATGTGGGTGAAGGTGGTGATGAGACAGGTCATATTTTCTCAACGACAATTGAAAAGAGACCACCCCACCGCCAAGCCCATGCCAACCTATTTAGCCTTATCTGCGTAATCTAACATCCTGCTTACTCATCTTTTTCATCTGCTCTGCATGTTTTTATCTGATATCAAGTGCTGTACATAAAAACAAAACTTTCTTTCCTTCATTTAGATTTACATGTATTCATGGGGAGGGATATCTGTTTTTTTTATTTCCTTGATGAATAGGGTTAAAAAAATTGAAGAGATAAAAGAAGTGATATGAGTTGGCATCTACATTAACATTACATTCTAAACCAGTACATTGTGATTTCTGAATCGGAGACTTCATAGTGATTAGTGCTCCATGAGAGATTACTTTATGTACAATAAGCGGAAATCTGGTGGATTGCTTAGGTCACACCCACAGAGCCATTATTTTATGAAAATGTCGGTATGCTTCACTGGATTCTGTGAAGTCAAAAGTATGGAGGAGAGAGAAACCAGAAGTGTGTTGGTTTTGGTATTCTCCTTCACTTTTATAGTTTTATTCAAGAACGTACAGAGCAAGGGAAAGAAAAAAAAGTTGTGGGTTTTGATTAGTTAAGCTTAAGCAGAAGAGAAACAAGGTTTTAAAAATTAAAACATTTCCAAGTGGTTGTCATCATATCGAAATAGCACTTGACAGTTCAGAACTCCATTTTGTCATTCACAGCACACAAGAAGTATATCAATGTGCTCTCTCTCTCTATGACCAAGACCTTTTTGCACAAGTCACAACCTATCATTATTTATGCAGTTTCAAATACTGCAATAAAGATTTCCTTCACCCACAAAACAAGAAGAGGGAGATTATTATTCCCATTATTCGATGAAAATGTCTTCCTCTTCTGCTTTTGCTTCAAATGAATTCGTTGAACCCAAAAAAAGCAGCTCAGAAATTCGAAATAGTACTGGTGGACCGCAGTAGGGAACATTCTGCGCACTAATTCCTGCTACATACTTGGGACTACAGATGGATGGTATAAAGTAAATCTAGTCTGAAAAAGAACTCGATTTTCATATTCTGTTTGTATTTTTTAAGCTTTCAATTTGACATCAACTCTAATTTTCGTTGGACATGTTACTTGATGTTAATGAAAGCATCTTAAGCATAGAGAGCTTATTAAATGGAATAACAGGATTTCACGTCAAATTCAACCAAAAGTCATTTTTTAGGTGACGTACCAAATGACTTCAACATGAAAAGCCCCTTTTGAGCTGAGTCTGAGACCATGCTTTATTTATAAAATCATAATACTGATGGTAAAAGAGCATAATAAATCGTGCAGATGCACGTGAGAACACATGATGACCATTGTTCTTTTAAAACAGAAAATTAAGCTAATTTTGGAACTTGGGCAGGGCTAAACCCACTGGCCACTACTGAGACACATTTTCAAATTTCCCGTGTCCAAAGAATGAAAGAGCATCACCAAATGAAATGATTTATAAGAGTACAGACAGGGGAGAAGTTTAAAAAATGGATGGATTCGATTAAAGAGGATGATTTGGCACAAATATGCGCACAATGGAATAATGTAAGATAGGTAGAATAAATTCCACACCCATCCCTATCCATTCAAGAGATTCATGTATACTAATGTGCATGTGCCAAAGTGTGTTATTCACTAAGGCAAGCCGTATTATTGCATCAGAAACAAATCCTAGACAAGAAATTAACGTTGTGATGGTAAATATTATAATCAAATATAATCCTTTTCTCAGGTTTGACATTGAATTATTGTACTATATGCCTTTATATAGTTTATAAAGTGCACATTGGACGCAGTAACACTAACAAACCACTTCTCTTTTTCTTTTTGCGTGATAAAACCACTTCTCTTTTATTTAACAACCAGAAAATGTTAGCACATAAAACAGATTCGTGGAGAATACACTGTTTATGTGAAATTGAGAAGGGAACTCAACTTGTAATGATGAATCTTTCCTGTGTTTTGTCAACTTATTTGTTGGGCTTTCTCAACACTATTCCTCATCAAGGATATCACTTGAGCTGGCTCAGGGGCTCCAAACACTGAACTTCCTGCAACGATGCAGTTTGCTCCAGCAGTTGCAGCTGCCTCAATTGTTGAAGGCCCTAATCCACCATCAACCTGCAATTCAAAATGAATATATTCATATCATTGTAATAAAAATATTCTCATTTGGGTGCATGAGCATGCAAACAAAAAGATTTCATCTTTATGAATATAAAAATTCAGCACTAAAAAGACAGTTTGATCGAAATTTCAAGGGGGAATATACAAGGCTCAGTCAGGTAAATAGACTAGGGGGAATAAAAAGTAACTAAGAAGCCACTGGTGCTTCATGAGTCATAAAAGAACAGATGAGAACATAACAAAGCCTAAACGTGAAAGATTTAAACCAGTTCAAAAAATCTCAATGGTCTGCTGATCTACTCTATTTATAAAACCATGAATAACAAGCAATCAAGATGCCAAAAAGTTAATAGACAAAAATAACAAACTGAATACCTCTATATCAAGTGATGGATACTTCTGCCTGAGCAACTGTACCTGGTTTGATAAATACAAAAATTAAATAAAGAAAAAGTTAAGTACTGAACAAAAGTGGCGAGTCAGACGAGAACAAACTACATATAGAGAGAGAAATAATAATAATAATAATAATGATAAATTAACAATAATAATAATACCTTATCCATCATCTGCGGCATAAACTTCTGTCCTCCAAATCCAGGTTCTACAGTCATCACAAGGACCAACTCCACAGGATTTTCAGCTTCAACCTGTGAATTGAATATAGATAAATAAAACAAAAACAAGAAGCACCCTATTATGGCTAAGATCCTCTAGCGAGAAATGGTGCCTACTCTTAAGCCTATGCATTATATACATGACTCAGGACACTCGCAAAACGTTGATATGAATATGATTATACAATGGTTCTTCCATAAACATAATACTTGACAATGCATATTGATCAAATGGAACGGGGTACAGAAAGAAGGCATACCAGAGGATAAACCTCTTCAATGGGTGTCCCAGGCCTTAATGCTACACCAGGTCTCATTCCTTTTGCCTTTATTCTTTGGACAAGTTCTGGCCAATTATCTGTTCATGATAACCACTTTTGAGCATGCAGCAAAGGATATAATAGAATAAAGCTAGGAAGTAGAAAACAGTATGCCAAAAAAGTAAGGAATGGAGGTATAATTAGTACCAACCTTTAGATACCTCTACATGAAATGTAAAACCAGAAGCACCAGCCTTGCTCAAAGGTTCAACATAATCAATAGGATTTGTGACCATCAGGTGACAGTCCAGATATGCCCTGTATCAGATAAAGACCAGTAATTTAAATTCATTTGAATCTTATCAATAGGCTAAATATCCTTGTAGAAAACTTTATATCAATGACAAAGAACTAATGTTACTTTGTGTGCTTTCGCAAGCTTTCAATGACTGGAGCACCAATGGTTAGATTGGGGACAAAGTGCCTGCATGAGAAGGAGGAAGAAAGGAAAAAGGATGAACAAAGACATCAAGTAATTTACAAATCAAATTAACCAAAAGGAGGTGAACTTAATAAAAATGTAATAGAGCTCATGACACGGAACTCAGACATCTGTAGTTACCAAGTCAAGTTGATAAAAGCAAATTCCTTTTGGATGAAACTAATACTGAATATAAATAAGCATACAAACAAAGTTGCTATTACCCAAAATTTAAAATACTGAATAGTGAGAATGATTTTATATTAAAAACAGCATTCATAACTCTTTATGTGACTAACGACACCCCTATAAGTAAAATGAGACTATCAAGTAGGAATTCTAATTTGAATGAACATACAAAAGTCAAGTTAAATCTAAGAGAAAATTAGTCTAAGCAATATCCACATAAACAAAATTGATAGAAGCAAATTCTAGACACCACCTCAAATCTCATCTGCACTGAATACCATTGTTGGAGGCAAGAATATATACTTTGCTACTTCTTGGTTGACAAAACATTGAACTATAATCAGGTAAATTAAGGGCAATCAATAATTATTATAAGACCCCAAATCAACAATATGTTTTGAACTCAAAGCATACATTTCAGTAAATGGATGTACAAGTTACTATCAAGACAAAACAATGAAATAAACACAAGGAATAAATAGAACTACAACTTGAAATCCTGTTGATGTGGATATTATGGAAATTTCAGGACAATGATAATGTGGTATAAGCAAACCCAGAGACCTACCCATCCTGCAAATGAACCAAAATGAGAAAAAAGAGCAGTATCAGGAATCGTTCCTGCTGATAAACTGTAAAATGTACAAACATAAAAATATATATGTCATAATAGATTACACGTACACATCTTTTCACCCTTTGTTGACTAAACCATTTTTATCCATCATAATGACAGCAGGATTGCTGCTAACTAGTTAAATAACCATACTCGAAATCTAATTAGAGCTGGCACTTCTGTAATTAGATTTTCCACGTTGAATTTTGTTATAATAATATATTCTGAATGAATACACAACATGTGATACAACGCGGAAAGAAACCAAATTGTTTTCTTCTTTTTGGTCATAGTTCAGGCCAATAGCAATCTATTTTCTATATCTACAAATATGTCCGCCCATCCCCAGATACGAACAAAGTGACTATACTTCTTTTACTTCAATGAATTTCCGATAAAAGCCTAAATCTGGAACATGCAATAAATTCTGGGAATTGGGTGAACTACTAAATTAAGCGAGAAAAGAGCATACCATAATGTCCATGTGGAGCCAATCGGCGCCGAAGTTGAGCATGCGAGCGGCCTCGGAAGCTAAATTGGCAAAGTCCGATGAAAGCATAGAAGGTGCGATTTTGGGTTTCACTCCCATGATTGCGATGAACTCTTTGACTTGTTAATTTCCAGAAATTATTATAGATTGAAGATAGAGAGAGAGAGAGAGAAACGACGATATATACAGCAGCGTCGGGTTGATTTGGGTTGTTGCCTGATTAGTTTAGTTTTGGTGGGTTGGTGATTGACTGATTGATGAAACCAGCGAGACGCAGCCTACACAAGAATCTTCTCATTTGCATATTGCTGCAGGCTGCAGCTTGACTTGTTTGACAATTGACTAGGCTTTAAACGGTGTCGTCTTTTTCTTTTTTCTCTTTTCTTTTTTTTGTAAAAGCTTTTCTATATTTATTTTGTTTGTGAAAAAATAAACATATATTTGCATTATTTCCATTCTAAGCCCTCCCAACAATGTCGACTCTAGGGCTTGAACCTAGGTCCCTCAATCTGGAATGCGGCTCGCTTATCACTACACCAAACACTTTTTGGTAGGCAAAAGTATGATTTAAATATAGACAGAATAGGAGATTGTTCCATGAGGGCTTGTTAGTTGCTTTTGACGCACTAGCATTTTAGAAAAAAAGTATTATTTGGTCTCTCCTTTTTCACACTTTGAATTATTTGGTCCCTGTATTTTTTAAATAGATTATTTGGTCCCTCATTAATCACAAATGTCAACTCGTTAGTCCCTCTACCATATATTCGTTACTAACCAAGTAACCATGATGACTTGACCGTTAAATGCTTACATGACACCGTTAAATGCCACGTAATTAACTATTTGGTCCCTCTATTTTAAATTTGAAATCTGAGTTGGCTCCATCTTTCAAAAGACAATCATTTAGTCCCTCTTCTTCATGTCTTCTAGGGTTAGTTCGTCCTTCTCTCTCTCTCTCTCGCCGAATTCATTCCTCATAACGTTTTCCCTGGCAATGAGATAAAGCAGAACAAGAACATGGCATAATTATTGAACACGGCATAATCTGTAATAATAGAAGCACTAGTGTCTGTTGGAGGGTGAACTGAATCATTCAAAGAAGCATTTCGCCCGATATGATGGTTCATATTGTGACAAAAAAAAAACTTTGTTCACATTTACATAAAATGAGCCGCTACATTGACAAAATTCGCCAACTGAACCAGCTAGAGAAGACGAGTTTGATTTTTGGGATTCTAATTGTTGGCATTCTTTCTTGTGAAATTTGTCTCCAATGAATTATTTGACAATTCCCAGAGCTGCAAATCACTAACAGTTCAGCTTTTGAGAACTAAAATTCCACAATCAAAAATAATTTTTCAATTGCAATTGTATTATTTTTTTTGCATCTAGAAACAGTTAAATCTCAAAAGCACACCAAGCTAATAAGGAACTTTGACTATCCATTACCAAGCGCATAATGTATTAGTTGTCCTACACATCACACCTATTTTGAGCAAGTTTGATGATTATTTAACTAAAAGTGATGAACTTCCATTTTCAAACTAAAAGAACAAAATCATTAAAGGAGAAATAAAAAAACCTACTCCAGGCCAAAGTAAAAATTTACAACATCAATTCTAGCTTTCACTTAATTGACAACATGGCCATTTTATAGCTTTCACTTAATTGACAGCATCAATTAAGGAGTTAGTATAACTTTCATTTATCAACTTGTGCAACTTAAGCAACATGTACAGCTTCTAGAATGGCCATAGCTTCCAGCAGTAAAGAGTCTTCAAATGAGACTATATGAGAACATATATAGTACACTATTTTAACAAACAAAACAAGCTATACTTTTCAGTTTTTTGAACATTAACAGCGACATAAAAAGCCATTCACTATATTTCAAGATCATAACATTATTTGAAACTTTGCACGGGTTGCTTGGCTTGCCGCCTCAAGTGTTTCGCTACTAACTCCAACTTCAAAATTGGTTTGTAAGGCAATATTGTTAAAAATGAAGGATTAGAACGTCTCTCGTTAAAGCTTCCTCACAATACAGTAGGACAGTTTTGTTGTCAACATCATTTATAAAATGCTCACTCACACACAATTTTTCTTTGTGAAAAGTTGTTGATAGTTGCATTCAATAGGTGTTGGTCAAGTTCGCAGGTTCTTTTTTTGGCCAGAAGTGCGCATGTTCATCTCCAATTGGTTAGGTATATATATAACTAATAACTCAATTTGTTCCAAAACATGGATATATATATATACACACACCTTTAATGAAGTTTGAGATTCTGAAACACTCAAGTCATCATGTATGTATGTATGTATAGGAATTGAAGTTTTATACAAGTCAAAGTTGATGCATGCAAAAGCCTTTGAAATCCTCAGCCTAATTTGCGAGAGCAGGAGTTTGTTGGAGAAAAATATGAATATAGAGCAAACTCGAAGGGCATTGTTTTATGCGGCACAAAGGGGGAATGTGGTGTTGTCGCCTTTCCTCCTACTACCATACTTGACAGATCACTGGGCATTTTTTACATATGAGAACTGAATTGCTTTGGTTCAAGATGGTGGAGAGTCAACTACTCCCTTGTGTCAAAGAATGCGAAAACAATGAGGGCCACAAGCCTGAAGAATTATTCCGACATACCCATGAAGAGTTGAGGAAGGCTGGAGAGAAATGGGTGAAGTATATTGCTGTCTCTTATACTTTTATTGCTACTCTTATGTTCTGCTTCATTTTTACTGCTGCTTTGACACTTCCAAGAGGAAACCTACTCGATGGTAAACCAGTATTTCTGGACAGTCTGCCTATTCAATTTATGGTTTACATCAATTCAGTTTATGTAGCCGCATTTTTTTGTTACTTCTTTCATGTTGTTCCTTAGCATCTAGAGCTCTCACTATGCCGTAGAAGATTTCCAAAAATCTTTGCTTAGAAGGTTACGAGGGGCCTTTCTAACATTCATTTTCTCCCTTGCAGCTATGGGCATTGTCTTTACTAAGATCTTTTATGTGGTGTACCCGGAAATGGCAGCAGACTGGGGGATTCCTATCAGAATTCTTTTAGCTTTTGGTCCTGTGTTGACCATGTTCCTCACTCGAGCAAGTGTTTTTAATTTGACCGAATCAACTAGGGAAGTGAAGTTTTGAGTGTGATTAATCTTTGTGTAATGATTCATATGCTACTCTTTTATTTTGTATTGAACTCATTTAGAGACTATAATCTGAAATTTTTTTAGAATGTATGTATGTATGTACGCACACACGCACCCACCCACGCACGCACGTATGTACGTATTTACGTATGTAACTATGTATGTATGTATTGGAATAGAAGTTTTATACAAGTCAAAGTTGATGCATGCAAAAGCCTTTTGAAATCCTCAGCCTAATTTGCGAGAGGAGGAGTTTGTTGGAGAAATATATGAATATAGAGCAAACTCGAAGGGCATTGTTTTATGCGACACAAAGGGGGATTGTGGTGCTTTTGGCAAAAGTGTTAAAAGCATCTTCTTCCATGCTGTTGAAAATCGCCAAGTTGAGGTTTTCAACCTCATCCATCACCTTCACACAAAGGCAATGCTAATGTCATGCAGAGATTCTTCTAGAAATAGATTGCTTCATGTTGCCGCCTTTCCTCCTACTACCATACTCGACTGCATCGCTAGGCCTTTTTTACATATGAGAACTAAATTGCTTTGGTTTAAGATTATATTTTGGAGAGTCAACTACTCCCTTTTGTCAAAGAACACGAAAACAATGAGAGCCCAAACCTGAAGAATTATTCCGACATACCCATGAAGAGTTGAGGAAGGCTGGAGAGAAATGGGTGAAGTATATTGCTGTCTCTTATACTTTTATTGCTACTCTTATGTTCTGCTTCATTTTTACTGCTGCTTTGACACTTCCAAGAGGAAACGTACTCGATAGTAAACCAGTATTTCTGGACAGTCTGCCTATTCAGTTTATGGTTTACATCAATTCAATTTATGTTAACGCATTTTTTTCTGTTACTTCTCTGATGTTGTTCCTTAACATCCAGAGCTCTTGCTATGCCGTAGAAGATTTCCAAAAATCTTTGCTTAGAAGGTTACAAGGGGCCCTTCTAACATTCATTTTCTCCCTTGCAGCTAAGAGCATTGCCTTGACTAAGATATTGTATGTGGTGTACCCATAAATGACATCAGACTTGGGGATTCTTATCATAATTCTTTTAGCTTTTGGTCCTCTGTTGACCATTTTCCTCACTCAAGCAAGTGTTTTTGATTTGATCGAATCAACAAGGGAAGTGAAGTTTTGACTGTGATTGATCTTTGTGTAGTGATTTCTGCTACTCTTTTATTTTGTATTGAACTCATTTAGAGACTATTGTCTAAATTTTTTTTAGTATGTATGTATGTACGTACGTACGCACGTGCGCACGCACGCACGTATGTAGGTACGTCCGTATGTATGTATGTATGTATGTATGTATAGCTTTTGGTCCTGTGTTGACCATGTTCCTCACTCAAGAAAGTGTTTTTGACTTGATCGAATCAAATAGGGAAGTGAAGTTTTGAGTGTGATTAATTTTTGTGTAGTGATTCCTGCTACTTTTTTATTTTGTATTGAACTCATTTAGAGACTATTGTCTAAAATTATTTTTAGTATGTATGTATATACGGACGTTCGAACGTACGCACGCACGCCCGCCCGCCCGCATGCACGAAGGTAATGTATATATGTATGTATGTAAGTACGTACGTATGTACGCAATGTATGTATGTACGTATGCACGTACGCACGTACTTACGTATGCATGTACGTATGTATGTATATGAATTGAATATTATACAAGTCAAAGTTGATGCATGCAAAAGCCTTTTGAAATCCTCAGCATAATTTGTGTGAGCAGGAGTTTGTTGGAGAAAAATATGAATATAGAGCGAACTCGAAGGGCATTGTTTTTTGTGCACAAAAGGGGAATGTGGTGTTTTTGGCCAAAGTGTTAAAAGCATCTCCAGCTCTAGCAATGTTGGCTGACAATAAAAGAAAGTAGAACATCTTCTTCCATGCTGTTGAAAATCGCCAAGTTGAGGTTTTCAACCTCATCCATCACCTTCACACAAAGGCAATGCTAATGTCATGCAGAGATTCTTCTGGAAACACATTGCATCATGTTGCTGCCTTTCTTCCTACTACCATACTCGACTGCATCGCTGGGTCTTTTTTACATATGAGAACTGAATTGCTTTGGTTCAAGATGGTGTAGAGTCAGCTACTCCCTTGTGTCAAAGAATGCGAAAAAAATGAGGGCCTCAAACTCGAAGAATTATTCCGACATACCCATGAAGAGTTGAGGAAGGCTGGAGAGAAATGAGTGAAGTATATTGTTGTCTCTTATACTTTTATTGCTACTCTTATTTTAACCTCATCCATCACCTTCACACAAAGGAAATGCTAATGTCTTGCAGAGATTCTTCTGGAAACACAATGCATCATGTTGCCGCCTTTCCCCCTACTACCATACTCGATTACATCGCTGAGTCTTTTTTACATATGAGAACTAAATTGCTTTGGTTCAAGATGGTGGAGAGTCAACTACTCCCTTGTGTTGACCATGTTCCTCACTCAAGCAAGTGTTTTTGATTTGACCGAATCAATTAGGGAAGTGAAATTTTGAGTGTGATTGATCTTTGTGTAGTGATTTCTGCTACTCTTTTATTTTGTATTGAACTCATTTAGAGACTATTGTCTGAAATTTTTTTAGTATGTATGTACGTAAGTACGCAGGCACGCATGTACGCACGTACGCACGCAAGTACGTATGCACGTATGTAGGTACGTCCATACGTACATACGTATGTATGTATGTATGTATGTATGTATGTATGTATGTATGTATGTATAGGAATTGAAGTTTTATACAAGTCAAAGTTGATTCATGCAAAAGCCTTTTGAAATCCTCAGCGTAATTTGCGAGAGCAGCAGTTTGTTAGAGAAAAATATGAATATAGATCGAACTCGAAGGGCATTGTTTTATGCTACCCAATGGGGTAATGGGGTGTTTTAGGCCTAAGTGTTAAAAGCATCTCCAGCTCTATCAATGTTGGTTGACAATAAAAGAAAGTGAAACATCTTCCATGCTGTTTAAAATCGTCAAAGTTGTGGTTTTCAACCTCGTCCATCATCTTTACACAAAGGCAATGTTAATGTCATGCAGAGATTCTTCTGGAAACACATTGCTTCATGTTGCCGCCTTTCCTCCTACTACCATACTCGACTGCATCGCTGGGCCTTTTTTACATATGAGAACTGAATTGCTTTGGTTCAAGATGGTGGAGAGTCAACTACTCCCTTGTGTCAAAGAACGCGAAAACAATGAGGGCCTCAAACCTGAAGAATTATTCCGACATTCCCATGAAGAGTTGAGGAAGGCTGGAGATAAATGGGTGAAGTATATTGTTGTCTCTTATACTTGTATTGCTACTCTTATGTTCTGCTTCATTTTTACTGTTTCTTTGACACTTCAAGGAGGAAACCTACTCAATGGTAAACTAGTATTTCCGGACAGTCTGCCTATTCAGTTTATTGTTTACATCAATTCAGTTTATGTAGCCGCGTTTTTTTCTGTTACTTCTCTGATGTTGTTCCTTAACATCCAGAGCTCTTGCTATGCCGTAAAAGATTTCTAAAAATCTTTGCTTAGAAGGTTACGAGGGACCTTTCTAACATTCATTTTCTCCCTTGCAACTATGGGAATTGTCTTGACTAAGATCTTTTATGTGGTGTACCCGGAAATGGCAGTAGACTGGTGGATTCCTATCAGAATTCTTTCAGCTTTTGGTCCTGTGTTGACCATGTTCCTCACTCAAGAAAGTGCTTTTAACTTGACTGAATCAACTAGGGAAGTGAAGTTTTGAGTGTGATTGATCTTTGTGTAGTGATTCATGTTACTCTTTTATTTTGTATTGAACTCATTTAGAGATTATTGTCTGAAATTTTTTTAGTATGTATGTACGCACGTACGCACGTATGTAGGTACGTCCGTACGTACGTATGTATGTATAGCTTTTGGTCCTGTGTTGACCACGTAGAGACTATTGTCCGTACGTACGTATGTATAACGATTTCAATGCATCGGTAGATAATTAGTGAAAGTAATACATACATTAATTATCTTCTGTGAGACTTGTAAATTGGTTGGCCCAAAAAAAAATAGAGACCTGTAAATTGTAATTATTGATCAAAATGGAAGCACGTGGCAGCGTACCATTAGATTCAAGATCGCTCCCCACCCGACAAGGGAGACGACCCACTTTTTTGTCTGGACCATAAATAAAAGCCCGTAATTGTTCTTTGATGTTTCTATTTTCAATTAAGTAATTTTATCTATGAAAACAACAAAAAATGTTCATGATAAAACAATGAAAATAATTTTATCTCGAATTTACTTTAAATTTTGTATCATCGGCTTTTTATTTGTTATTCAGATACATATAAAAAATATGCATATTTTGTAACGATTATTTATGTAAGCTTTTGAAGTCTAAGTTGAAATTACTATTAATTTGACTATTATTGTCAATGTATACCTCACTCTAGTGCTCCACCAAAGCTCATTTTCAAAATGTGGATTGTACTAAATATTATATTTTATGTTATCTATTAGAGGTAAGGTTATATTTTCAGGACTGATGCGTGAAATAAAAATTTTAAATGAGAAAATAAATAATACTAAGTGAACTCTCATGAATGATAACTCTCTTTCAAACACATAAAATGAGAAATTAAAATGGTAAAAAAAAAATATGTAGTCAGCCGTTAACCCTTAAGTGGAAGACCCCAACAGAAGGATTAATCACTATTTCCAACGATAAATACCTTTAATTTATACAAAAAAAAATAATAAAAAAAACACTCTTATTCATAAAAGTATATGAAAATGAGAGGTCAAAGAATAAAACTATCTATTTGAATATCAAAATGACTATTTGACACTTTTAAAAAATGTATAATAGACCTAAGTTATTTATAATATTGTCCTCATCAATAACATTACATCCCTCATCCTCGTGGTCACATCGATACCATCCATTATTACTTTTTTTTTTTTATATTCAACACTTTTTATACTGATAAATTCAAGATTAAAGTATATTTTGTAGTTAGTTATAATAAGAGAAACTCTTAATAAAAGTAATCCATCGGCTATCTTCTATATATATATCTGTGTTCTAATGGACACGAAAATATGTATGTAATATTTGATTTGACATTTGTAGTTATTCAATAACTAAATAGTATATTTCTATTATTTAAGGACTAAATTATTAAAAGTATAAAAATTAAAAGAACAAATAATAAGTTTTCACTTTATTAAATCTTATCTACCGTTAGCCAATTATCAAGTTTCACATGTTTATTTTTTGTTTTTTTAATTTTTTATTTTTTATAATCAATTAAAAACACCCTCACACATATAATATAATATAGGTATAGATATTTTGTCCGGTTGACATATTTCACAACCCATAAACTTTACGCACTTACGCATATACATGGCTCGTGGGCTCATGACTGAGGATTGTACGTACAACACAATATTCTTTAGCCTTGGCATTATTAACCCATTAAGCCGTTAATCACCTTGATAATCAATGATTGTAGTTCTCACCGGAACCCCTCCAAACAAAAAAAAGTTGCCACTGAAATGTTCTACTTTTAATAACGATTTCAATGCATAGGTGGATAATTAGTGAAAGTAATNCTTCAAAATTGGTTTGTAAGGCAATATTGTTAAAAGTAAAGGATTAGAACGTCTCTCGTTAAAGCTTCCTCACAATACAGTAGGACAGTTTTGTTGTCAACATCATTTATAAAATGCTCACTCACACACAATTTTTCTTTGTGAAAAGTTGTTGATAGTTGCATTCAACAGGTTTTGGTCAAGTTCGTAGGTTCTTTTTTTGGCCAGAAGTGCGCATGTTCATCTCCAATTGGTTAGGTATATATATAACTAATAACTCAATTTGTTCCAAAACTTGGATATATATATATATATACACACCTTTAATGAAGTTTGAGATTCTGAAACACTCAAGTCATCATGTATGTATGTATGTATGTATGTATGTATGTATGTATGTATGTATGTATGTATGTATGTATGTATGTATGTATGTATGTATGTATAGGAATTGAAGTTTTATACAAGTCAAAGTTGATGCATGCAAAAGCCTTTGAAATCCTCAGCCTAATTTGCGAGAGCAGGAGTTTGTTGGAGAAAAATATGAATATAAAGTAAACTCGAAGGGCATTGTTTTATGCGGCACAAAGGGGGAATGTGGTGTTGCCGCCTTTCCTCCTACTACCATACTTGACAAATCACTGGGCAATTTTTACATATGAGAACTGAATTGCTTTGGTTCAAGATGGTGGAGAGTCAACTACTCCCTTGTGTCAAAGAATGCGAAAACAATGAGGGCCTCAAGCCTGAAGAATTATTCCGGCATACCCATGAAGAGTTGAGGAAGGCTGGAGAGAAATGGGTGAAGTATATTGCTATCTCTTATACTTTTATTGCTACTCTTATGTTCTGCTTCATTTTTACTGCTGCTTTGACACTTCCAGGAGGAAACCTACTCGATGGTAAACCAGTATTTCTGGACAGTCTGTTTATTCAGTTTATGGTTTACATCAATTCAGTTTATGTAGCCTTACTTTTTTGTTACTTCTCTCATGTTGTTCCTTAGCATCCAGAGCTCTCGCTATGCCGTAGAAGATTTCCAAAAATCTTTGCTTAGAAGGTTACGAGGGGCCTTTCTAACATTCATTTTCTCCCTTGCAGCTATGGGCATTGTCTTTACTAAGAGCTTTTATGTGGTGTACCCGGAAATGGCAGTAGACTGATGGATTCCTATCAGAATTCTTTTAGCTTTTGGTCCTGTGTTGACCATGTTCCTCACTCAAGCAAGTGTTTTTGATTTGACCGAATCAACTAGGGAAGTGAAGTTTTGAGTGTGATTAATCTTTGTGTAGTGATTCATGCTACTCTTTTATTTTGTATTGAACTCATTTAGAGACTATAATCTGAAATTTTTTTAGAATGTATGTATGTACGCACGCACCCACCCACCCACGCACGCACGTATGTACGTACGTACGTATGTAACTATGTATGTATGTATTGGAATAGAAGTTTTATACAAGTCAAAGTTGATGCATGCAAAGGCCTTTTGAAATCCTCAGCCTAATTTGCGAGAGGAGGAGTTTGTTGGAGAAATATATGAATATAGAGCAAACTCGAAGGGCATTGTTTTATGCGACACAAAGGGGGATTGTGGTGCTTTTGGCCAAAGTGTTAAAAGCATCTCCAGCTCTAGCAATATTGGCTTACAATAAAAAAAAGTGGAACATCTTCTTCCATGCTATTGAAAATCGCCAAATTGAGGTTTTCAACCTCATCCATCACCTTCACACAAAGGTAATGCTAATGTCATGCAGAGATTCTTCTAGAAATAGATTGCTTCATGTTGCCGCCTTTCCTCCTACTACCATACTCGACTACATCGCTAGGCCTTTTTTACATATGAGAACTGAATTGCTTTGGTTCAAGATGGTGGAGAGACAGTTAATCCCTTGTGTCAAAGCACGCGAAAACAATGAGGGACTCAAACCGGAAGAATTATTCCGACATACCCATGAAGAGTTGAGGAAGGCTGGAGAGAAATGGGTGAAGTATATTGTTGTTTCTTATACTTATATTGTTACTCTTATGTTATGCTTCATTTTTACTGCTGCTTTGACACTTCCAAGAGGAAACCTACTCGATGGTAAACCAGTATTTTTGGACAGTCTGCCTATTCAGTTTATGGTTTACATCAATTCAGTTTATGTAGCTGCGTTTATTTTTGTTACTTCTCTGAAGTTGTTCCTTAACATCCAAAGCTATCGCTATGCCGTAGAAGATTTCCAAAAATCTTTGCTTAGAAGGTTACGAGGGGCCCTTCTAACATTCATTTTCTCCCTTGCAGCTATGGGCATTGTCTTGACTAAGATCATTTATGTGGAGTACCCGGAAATGGCAGCAGACTGCGGGATTCCTATCAAAATTCTTTTAGCGTTTGGGTCATGTGTTGACCATGTTCCTCACTCAAACAAGTGTTTTTGATTTGATTGAATCAACTAGGGAAGTGAAGTTTTGAATGTGATTAATCTTTGTGTAGTGATTCCTGCTACTCTTTTATTTTGTATTGAACTCATTTAGAGACTATTGTCTGAAATTTTTTCAATATGTATGTACGTATGCACGTACGCACGTACGCACGCACTCACGTACGCACGTATGTAGGTATGTCCGTCCGTACGTATGTATGTGTGTATAGAAATTGAAGTTTTAGACAAGTCAAAGTTGATTCATGCAAAAGCCTTTTGAAATCCTCAGCCTAATTTGCGAGAGCAGCAGTTTGTTAGAGAAAAATATAAATATAGAGCGAACTCGAAGGGCATTGTTTTATGCGACACAAAGGGGAAATGGGGTGTTTTAGGCCAAAGTGTTAAAAGCATCTCCAGCTCTAGCAATGTTGGATGACAATAAAAGAAAGTAAAACATCTTCTTCCATGCTGTTGAAAATCGCTAAAGTTGTGGTTTTCAACCTCATCCATCTACTTCACACAAAGACAATGCTAATGTCATGCAGAGATTCTTCTAGAAATAGATTGCTTCATGTTGCCGCTTTTCCTCCTACTACCTTACTCGACTACATCGTTGGGCCTTTTATACATATGAGAACTGAATTGTTTTGGTTCAATATTGTGGAGAGTCAACTACTCCCTTATGTCAAAGAACGCGAAAACAATGAGGGCCTCAAACCTGAAGAATTATTCCGACTTACCCATGAATAGTTGAGGAAGGCTGGAGAGAAATGGCTGAAGTATATTGCTGTCTCTTATACTTCTATTGCTACTCTTATGTTTTGCTTCATTTTTACTGCTGCTTTGCACTTCCAAGAGGAAACCTACTCGATGGTAAACCAGTATTTCTGGACAGTCTGCCTATTCAGTTTATGGTTTACATCAATTTAGTTTATGTAGCAGAGTTTTTTTTCTGTTACTTCTCTGATGTTGTTCCTTAAGATCCAGAGCTCTCGCTATGTCGTAGAAGATTTCAAAAAATCTTTGCTTATGAGGTGATCTGACCATATTTCATCATATATTTTAGTGACATTTTAGGGCATTTTATATTCATTTGAGATTCATTTGGATGCCTTTATGTCCTTGCATGATGAAATATGATGCCTTGAGGTTTGAGGATTATTTGGACTATTATTTGAGGATTATTTGGACTATTTTGTGAGTAATGAAGTCCAAAGTGTTGAAATACTTCAAGGAAGGCTTAGGGATGCTTGGAGACGAGTCAGAGACCAAACCGAGAAGAATCAAAGTTGCAAGAAAAACTGCCGTGGAAACCGCGGTGGGAAAGGCCGCGACGGGTCTCGCTGGAAATCTTGTCGCGGAAACCACCGCGGCGGGTTTGCGATAACTTATAATTATTCAGGCCCAAGCCCGATTTTGATGATTCTGACCTAGATTTCCTTGGAATGAGCCGAAATTTACATATATGAGAGGTTTGGAGGTCACTTGGAGGCTACACACTGGCTTAGAGAGAGTTTTACATATTGCGTATCTCGGTGATCCGATATTCTTATCGTGTGAAGCTTTTCTTGGGATCATGGCAGCCAATTCTGAAGTTGTTCATCTGTCAACCATGAGCGGCTAAACACTCATACCCGAAGGAGCATTGAAGTAAAGCATGAACTAGGGTTTCACCATTAGGGAGTTTTTCTCACACTAGAATTAGGGTTTTACTTTATTGTTCTTGATTTCTAGTTGGACCTGAGAACTATTTGTGAATTCTGATTCTTGATTAAGAACTTGGTTTTATTTCTTTAATTATAT